>MU614692.1:0-14514 GCA_025201725.1 Chytriomyces sp. MP71
ATCCGGCCCCGCACCTTGATCCAGCGTTGATGGCAGCGTTGATGGCATTTGTGTCGTCAGTCACTCCGTCACCTATGATGCGAACTTTATTTAGTATGGATGGAAATTGAGATGATGAGCCAATCCACCTCTTGCGCCAAAGTCTCGCACGTTGCGGAAGACCTTGTAGGACTTGTCGGGGTTGAAGGCTGAGGCGCCCTGATGTGGAATGCTTCCCAACCAATAGTCTGCTTGGACGAGCGCGGCAACAGCGATCCAGAAAGCAAGCAGGAACGCGATCATAGTGGATTGAATGTGTTTGTTACGCGCCAGAACGTTCCTTTTTATTGGGATCCGTGTGTCATCAAAAAAATTCGAACACGGTGGCACATTCACAACGAGGGACTTACCAAGATTTTGTCACGAGCTCACGTGCCAACATTGTCATTTGGGGCGAATCTTGTGGATACAGAGGTTGATCATGAATGAGCGGGAAAAGCAGAGACTGGAGCGGTCTTGTCAAAGGATTGAAGTTAGCAGAGCCTTAGGCGAACCTGATTTAGCTGTATGCGGACGAGCGGACTATGAAAACGATGACTAAATTTAGTCATTCCGAGAGATAGCTCGACTGGGTAATACGAAACTGTTAGTCATCGTCGGAAAAAATGGAAATGGGGTGTCAAGCGGAGGTGTGTCCGACAATCTTGCGCACGGATGAAGACATTCTACCCTTTCCATCATGCAAAAACGCTAATATCAGAAACTTTTTATGAAGCAGGAATGGATACAAGTGTTACTTTAATTGGGACCGAGCAAATGCTGTCAGGACGGTGACGGTGGCGTTGGACACATGGGGATTACTTTAGAAGAGTCTTGTATGTGCGGACCAAAGGGAGAGCGCGCCCAAGAATGTGCAAAGAGATCTGAGGAGATAATTTGTCCATGAGTTTGGCAAAGTTTTTGTTCCAGAAATGGCGGTTGAAGATGAGCAGACGCCCACCAAGCGACAAGGGCAGATTCCGCTGAGCGAAGTGATTCTGAGTGTAGCGAATGAGGATGAGATGGCGGTGGTGCGATCAGGTGTGTGTCGCTGATGAGCGGTGGTGGGTTGCAACGGAGCACACCGCACCCACGGACGCACGCGCACTCACCCTTTCATGAAACCAGCCATCGCCTCTCTCGCAGCGTCTGGCTCCAAACTAGTTTCGGTGAACAAAGTATATCAAATCGACGTTGACTCGCGCCGAGTTTCGTTCCGCGTCGACGCCTGTTTTCCCGTTTGCGAAGGCGTCTTGACACTGCATACGCGCGTGGTTGTTTTTGTTGCTGCTGTCGGTTGGAGCAGGGACGAGGATAACACGCAATGTGAAGGCGTCAGCATCATCGATGAGGTCGAAGCTCTTCTGTTTTCGCCTCTCGGTTTCGACCTTTCGCTTGGAAGAGTCCAACCTTCCATCGCTGCAACTCCGCATGCATTGCGAGGAAGCTTCCATCAAGAGCATGAGTGCGACCAGATCATTGTCTTGAACACCGCTGCCCTCGTGCAACTCGGCGTCGCTGAGGACCACTACGTGTCAGTCAGTCCAGTTAATACCAGCCTTGATGAATTGTCAACAAGGCTCTGTCGTGTGCGTGTCGACAACAACAATATCATTCCATCAAACAGCCAGCACCACGTTGCCCTCCTCTCTCCCTTTACTATCTTCAACCTCAAACTTGTTGAGTCCTCTTCCATTCGTATTCAACGCGTTGGGCCCGAATTCACGCACGCGTCCATCCCGCGTGCCTCCCATGTCACCGTTGCCCGCATTGCAGGCCCTTTGACGACCAACATGAAATATTTGGATCTGTGTCTTGACGCATTGAAGAATTGGGTGTTGGGTGCTTCAATGAGGTTGGTGGCTGTTGGGGATGTCATCGGCGTTCTTGTCGATGGTGAGAAGCTTTTGAGCAAATGCGAAACAATGAGTCAAAGGCGAATATTCATGTACACATGCCAACAGAATTGAATGCATCTATTCAAAACGAGTTCTATTGCAATGAGGATCTGGACATTAAGGATGATATTTCGTGAGTAAAATGTTCCCGATTTCCTTCTCAGCAAGTTCTGATATTTCGGTTATCACCCCATAGATTCAAAACAGACTCCTGTAAAAGTATTGCGTTCTTCAAGGTTGTTGCAATGTCACATGAACCTCTCAAGGAAGGACATAGCAAGTTAGGGTCGTGCTTCATTGATGTAAACACTCAAATGGTGGAATCGGGCCTCGTAGCATCTCCAATTCCAAAAGGCATAAACTCTTACTTTGGCATCAGTTGAGTCACGATGTCACACAGGTGACACCTCAGCACTCATTCTCCTTTATCCCGCCTCACAGAAAATCCTGTCTACCCCGCAAACGCCTCCCCGTCCCAAACAATCCTCATCGAAATTTTCGCAACTTTCTTCCACCCACTTAGTCCCACCCTCGGCCTCGACTGTAGTATCCTCCTCTCCGGCCCACCGGGCAGTGGCAAGAGCAGTCTCCTGCGCAGCACCGCGGACGCCCTGGGCGCTCATATCCTGTCCCCAAACTGCTACGCGCTGGACCTGGACGCCGGTGCGGCTGCAGCGTATGCAAGTCTGGATGTGCAATGGGCGAAGGCGCGTGCGATGGCGCCGTGCGTGTTCGTGCTGCGCGGGGTGGAGGCGTTGCTTGGGGCGGGGTCCGTCGGGGACCAGAAGGAAGAGAGTTCGCTTGCACGGGCGCTGTTAGAATGGTTGGTGGCGAGGCGGGGGGAGATGTCGGAGGGGGTTGCGATTGTGGCCACGACGGGGGATGTGGACAAGGTGCCAAAAGATGTGCAAGGTTTCTTTAGGAATGAAGTTGTTGTGGAGGTAATTGGAACTTTTCGTCTCTTGCTTGGTGCGATGTTGATTCGTTGAACCGTTGTGGTCCTTTTTAGGTTGCTGCTGATGCTCTCCGCAATGCCATTATTGAAGATCTTACTCAACACGTTGTACTGTCAAACGACATCGACAAGAAGAAAATGACGATTCAAACAGCTGGTCTTGTGCCTGGAGACCTTGTAACCCTCATCGCGCGGGCCCTATCAATCACAGTGGATGGTTTGGCAGCGCATTTGAAAGAAACTGACTCAAAGGCGACAGAGCTCGATGTAGCCAATGCTGGACTTGTCATCTCGAGTGCCGATTTCGAAAAAGCGCTTTCCTTTACCAAAAAGACGCAAGCAGATACAATCGGCGCGCCATCCATACCCAACGTGACATGTGAGTTCTCATGGGTTCACTCTCATTTTTAATTTATTTTTATTCGCAGGGGATGACATTGGAGGACTCTCTCACATTCGCGCATCGATCAATGATACGATTCAGTTACCTCTGGAGAGACCGGAGCTCTTTGCGTCTGGTATGAAGAAACGCAGTGGAATCTTGCTTTTTGGGCCTCCGGGCACGGGAAAGACCCTGATTGCAAAAGCTGTTGCGACCACCTTTTCTCTCAACTTCCTCTCTGTAAAGGGGCCAGAACTACTTAACATGGTACGTATGCCGCCTTTCTCTTACGCCCAAAAATTTTCTGACCGGTTTTCCGCGATACAGTACATTGGAGAATCCGAAGCCAATGTGCGCCGGATATTTCAGCAAGCTCGCAACGCCAAACCTTGCGTCATCTTCTTTGACGAGCTCGACTCTGTCGCCCCCAAGCGCGGTGACAAGGGCGACAGTAGCGGCGGCGTCATGGACCGAATCGTGAGCCAGCTCCTCGCCGAACTTGACAGTGTAGGTAGTACGGGCGGCGGAGATGTTTTTGTCATTGGTGCCACGAATCGCCCCGACCTGCTCGACAGCGCTTTGCTGCGCCCGGGTCGCTTTGACAAGATGTTGTATCTGGGGGTAAGCGAGGAGAAAGCGAAGCAGGTGTCCGTTTTGCAGGCCTTGACGCGCAAGTTTGCTTTGGAGGAGGGGTTGGATTTGGGCAGAGTTGCAGATCACATTCCGGCGCATTTGACTGGTGCAGATTTGTACGCCTTGTGCTCAGATGCCATGTTAAAGGCTATGTCGCGGACGATTCGGGTCGTGGATGATAAGATTGGTGAGCGTTTCCTCCCTGTTGTCATTGACTTGAATGTTGACGTTCGTTTCTCAGTTGAACACAACGAGGCCAGGTCAAAAGAAGGAAAGACCCCACTTCTGATGACTGACTTTTTGGAAACTGTTGCAGACTCGCGCGACAAATCCGTCATTGTGAATGAGAACGACTTTTTGGAAGCTTTGGCCGAACTCAAGCCGTCACTGACGCCGGCTGACTTGGCACATTACGCGAAACTTCAAGACAAGTTCAAATAAAGTAATTCATGAAGTCGAGTCGGTAGACGCGTTTTTTTGGATCAAAAATGATTCGCATTGTTCTGCTTCTGTCATCAGTTTCCACCACTTTCTCTCTACCGGCTGTACCCAGTTCCGGGAGGAGTCCAGCTGAAAGTATGTCTATACTCACGGGAAACCAAGATTCCGCGTCTCTTTGCGGGTCGATGGTACTTCATCAAGCAATATGCGACAGCATCCTGCTTTCAGTACTTACACCTTCCAACACGATGGAATATGTCGGGGGTCTGTGTCTGACAGCAGCACTTTCCCTCCTCGCAACATATCTCGATTCGGTGAAGGCGTCTCTGGTGCGCACAAGATGTGCACGATTCATGGAACAGGATACTATCTCGAGTAAAGACTCTTCGTCTCCTGTTTTAGCATTGGCTCAAAAGGTTCGATGGACGATACGCGACAAGACGGTCAAGGCGGGCTTGACATTTTTGAGTGTGCTTCTGAAATATCTTACAATGTTGATTGCCATGACGTTCAATATTGGATTGATTCTGGCTGCGTGTTTGGGATATTCGTTGGGGTCCCTGTTGTTTGAAAAGGACGACGAAGCGTTGTCTATCGCGTGTTGAGGCAAAATGCGACAGAAACAGAATAAAATTGCAGCTCGTTTTTGATCCCTTTATTTTATCCACTCTCCGGTTCTACTATCTTCTTGACATTCTTTTTGGGACAGAGGAGCTGTCCTACGCTCATGGTTTTACTTCCTGTTCTTTCCATCAAGTATTTAGAGTATTCCAATGTCGTCATACCATTCAAGTCTAAAGTATAGTACTAATATTAGTAAGGAGAAAAAAGAGAAACACGTTCGCTCACACAACAGGACATGCAATCGTATCAAGTCTCCAGTGAAAACCGTGAACACGAAACTTAAAAGCACCGTGGCGACAACCAACCCTTTCCAAACATATGTATTAAACCCGAGTAATGCTTGTACATCGTTTTGAAAGGCGTACACCAGTGCAATCGATGCAACCACGAAATGGCTCGCGGAAAAGGCGAAAAGTGATACGAGTCCGAAAACGTACAGGCTATTGAAAGACATGAGGTTAACCTAGTCCGCGAAATAAACATGAAAAGCATGGATGCAAACGTATAATTCTTGCGTCCGATACAATTGTTTACATAAAAGCAATGATGGTCCAGCCGAGGTATGCATTTGTCACAGTATTTGCAGTGCAGCGATTCCTCTTCAACGTGAGCCTTGCAAACAACACAATATTTGGCTCCCCGTTCTATCGCGTCCTCCCATTCACGAGGCCCTTGCACACCAAACTTCCAGACGCGCAACACGCTTGGATCTACAGGGTTGGACGCGCTGAGGCTGAATCCAGCGATAAATACGATAGAGAACAGCAGACCCATCCAAGCCTGTAGGAATATGAGGCCAAGGCTTGTCAAAGGAATCTTGTCGGCCACGCCGAACAACACGCCCGTTGAAAAGGATATGAAGAAAAGCATGAAGAGCTGGCGAGGGTCTGGCGGGAAAGACAATCCGTTGCTTCTGGGACACGCAATGTGGCGTTCGTAGGGATTTGACAGCTCGTCGTCGCGATCAGTGGCGGGGTCCTCCTTCATTTTTTGACAAACAACTGAAAATGCTGGCTGCGCGCATCGCGGCGAGACGACTTTTGAGCACATCGGCTGCCGTTCCGACGGGCGCAGTTATCTCGCAGGCGGCCAACCGCGACAAGCCGTGGAGCCGGAGCCAGGCGGTCAAGCAGGAAGCCATGACCGGGCCTCGGTTCGTCACTTCGTACCCTCCATCTTCTCCCGATTCCACCGCCTTTAACAGACTGCTGTGATTCTATGAAGATTCGAGCAAACCAACATGGCGCTGCAGGTGCGGTGGTACCCGAAACAAGTTTGACTGGCAATGAACAAACCAACCCCCCCATGAATGGCAGCCAAACCCCGTTGCAGCGATCGACTTGATTGCTGCAGTTCCTGTCAAGATGGTGGCTGGACGCAAGGCCACCTGCGACGGAGGTGAGCCTCTGGCCTTGCTTCCAACCAGCTTCTCAAAACCTTACTTCGGAAAATACAGGTGGCGGCGCTCTGGGCCACCCGAAAGTTTACATCAACCTGGTATGCGCCGTCAGATTCGTTTGAGGGGATAGTGATGGTATGATTCTTTTCAGGACGACGGTGAAGCAGTGGGATGCGGATACTGCGGCCTCAAATTCCAGAAAGACCCTCATGCCCACGGTCACCACTAATTCAAGGAATGACGCGTAGATGTTACGCGCCTTTAATCGGAGCTTGATATTCCCGCTCCAAACATCTTCCTATCCCAGGCTCCAAATAAAGCACTTGCCTTCCACCTTAATCGGATTTGATCATGCTGGCTTGCCTCCAAAATACTGTTATGTTTTACATTTCGATATCTGTGGCCTTTTTCACGATATGTGAAATCCCATGGTAAATCTAGTGCGTTGCTATGTCACAATATTTAGAATGATGCCCACCCAAGAATGTATTTAGCGATTTAACTTTAAAAAAGAGAACTCCAAAATTCAAGCATTCCCCCGTGCAAGCTCCCCCTTCGCACAGATCCTGTGCTCTTCTAAAGTGACAAGATAATCATTTGTTTTTCTCGAACCTGGACGAAGCCACTGCCTCACACGTTTGTACATATGTCTCACCATAAATTATGCAGATGTTGTCTCAATATTATATTGTTCTTATTATATTGCATACTATTTCAAACAATTCCGTTTTGTTTCATTCCTGTGTCGTGCTCATCATCGCAGGTGCCGTAATTCGTACCCGGAAACAATCAATCACTGTCGCAGTCACTGCTGCTTGAATCCACGTGCTCTGCGTGCTGGGTAAGACACGAAAGGCGAGCTCCTCGTCCCTTTAGATGATAGTGTGAAATATAAGGTGATCAACGGCGAGAAGCAACTCGTTATCATATTCACGGTCCCCGGCTCGGTATTCGAAAACTTTATATTCCTTCCGATAGCATTGTTGCAAACTTCGCAGCATGAAGATACAAGCTCATTTATCAAAGTAGAGAAAGAGTCACACACATTAGAACAACCGCCACAACGAATCACGACCCGTTTCGCGCTTGAAAGCCGCGTATTTCATGCACATGGCATACTCAATAACGAGTCCCAGTGCATAACACAACCAAAAGTCGAATCCACCAAACCCTCCCACAGGCATGACGCCTATAGTGAACAAAACACCCGCAATGCCCATGTACATCCAAAAGTGTGTGACATAAAAAAATAAGGAGCTGCCGCCAAAGACGAGCAAAGGCCCGTTGTTGACGCTCAAAGTGTCCGGGTTCACGAGAAAGAACAGCGCGAGCGCAATGTGGTTGCCTCCCAAGGTGATGAGCGTATAAACCACAGACGGAGGGTACTTGACGTTATTCAAGAAAGATATCATGGACGACGTGTACGGTGGTGTGACAATTTCGGGGTTGATTGAGGTCCAGGGCACAAAGTATCGAAGCGGCAGCGCAAGTGACAGCATTAGAATGCCCGCAGACTTTCAAGACTAGATCAGTTATGGGAAAATAGTGAACGAAGAGGGAGCTTACCATGTTGAACAGTGCAAGCCTTACCGAATCCCACTGGACGCGTTTCACAAATCGTCCAATGCCCACACCCCACAAGGTATGAGCCATCCACGGAAACGGAGGATACACAGAAATAATCGCGCTCTTGGTTTCGGTAGAACCTGCAAGCGGCAGAAACCAGAGCAAAAAGCTCGTGCTAAAATTCGCATTCTTTTCCGACACTTTTGGAACGTACAGGGATGGCGCAACAGTAATCAGTGCAACAGTTACGAAATAGGTGCCGGCCAAAGTCATGTTAGCTGCCGCAGGGGACAGGTGTGCCGTGTAACGAGGCAAGATCTCAGATTCAGCAGCAATAAATAAGGCCGCCAGGAACATGCAGCAACCGAGAGCCACCAGAACTGAAGTTATGAAGTGGTAACGGGGGAGCTGAAGCTCGAAAGGAATCATGGTGATTTCGTTGAAGATTATCAACACGAAACCTCGCAGCGCGTAATGTTTTAGAATACGAAACCACGACCAGCCAGCATTTCTGCGAGATTCCACGAACAGTGCAATGCCCCAACCCATCAGCATGAAGAATCCAGGAGCACAAAACGATGTCACAAATCTCGTGAGGAAAGTGAATCCGTTTCCCTAGTGGAAATGTAAGCATTATGATGGTAAAGTCAAAGCTGACCTTGTAGTCTGGGCTTTCAAACCATTGCTCGTGCTGCGTTTGAAAAATCAAATCATGAGATCGAGTTTGTCAACCCGCAAGACAAGGGAAAGGGATCCTACCGGAGTCACAAAATTTGCTAAGAATCCTTTGGAATGATCGATGGCCATGAGGACCATCAGCAATCCACGAAGCAGGTCCAAAGCAGCTGGTTGGGAAATCCAAGTTTGTTGGTCAGACCGAACTCTGAGTCAGGTGCCGGAGATTACCTAGACGAACAGTAGGCGTCGCTGCCACAGCCACGGAAGGTTGTATAGCCTCCACGTTGAGCAGGGGAGACCGCTCAGAAGTCATGTTGAGCAGACAAATTTGGAACACGGTATTTAGATGACAAATCAACTCAAATGAGCGCTTATTCGAAATCATTTTAATTCAACACTATAAAGTGAATCTGAACGTGTCAGAGCCAGCTTGGTCTCTTCAGGAAAAAGGTGTCTGAAAGGACGGATGCTGACCGGGATTCGACGAGAGTAGTTGTCGCTTGTGTTGTGCACCTGTCGCAGGAAGGTCTCAGACCTGTATGAAGCCCGTAAAGAATTTTCATTCAGCAGGATCTTTGTAAAGCTAATGCAGACCATGACCTTGTGATTTGTGGCATTGGGTGGATACGAGAAGGCAATGATGAGTTTCGTATAACAGGAGCGATGGCAATGAGCATTCAAAAAAGCCATAGACATTGTAGGATACTGTTACAAAGGCATCGGCATGTGTGTTGCAAGTGATGGGAGTTTATCGTTTTTCTGTCCCAAGTGCTTGTCGTGAACCGTTTGACTTTACCACACGTTTATGTATTGCATAGGATTTTACGTATCGTGAAGGGAACGCCTTATATCGACACCTCCAAACGCAACAAGGAAAACGAGGAAGATGGAGGTACGCACTTTATTTGGCGGTTGTTGTGGCAGGATGAATGTCGTGGACGCCATCCTTCTTCAAAACAAATCAACTCTAATGCAAATGCAAGTTTATTCGGTTATTGAGCAAATGTCCCGACTCACTCTCCATACTGGTCAAACCACAGACTCATCCAATCACCGGCCTTGACGCTCACAAAACCAGTCGCACTCCGGTTCTTGCCGACGTATCCAAGAGGCGGATTGAAACTCTCCAGCGGCCATTCCACTCCATGAAAAGACGATGATCCGGTCATGGTTTTTCCAACAAACTTGCCCCAAAAGCCCAGCATCTTTAAAAAAAGGTTCCCCGCTGGCGCTTCAACAATATTAAACGATTCATTTGTTCCAGGCTTCAAATACACATCCACCGAGCCCGCCTTGGTGGTTGCAGTTAGTGTCTGGTACCCGCCGACAGTAGCGCGAACAGAACCAGCACCAGTTTTCAATGAGACTGATTCCAAAACAGTGATGTTGGACGTGCCGATCGCACCATACCCTGTCCAAACATTTAGTCTTTTGGCTTCCAAGGAAGTCATTAGATGCACATTGCCCTTTTCGAGCGAGACGTTGAAGTCGCCAGTCACGTGTGGTCCCTGCCAGACAAAGTTTCCAGCGCAGCCATCCAGCTCAAAATTGATGAGTGGATTTGTCAATCGAAGTGTGAGTTCCAGCTTCGACCTTCGTTGCAGGAGCCCACGAAAGTAGCGGTAAATGTTGGGGTAAGTCACTGACACGACGAAGACTCGAGGGTCCAACGAGTCCACATCGCCACCTACTTTCGTTTTACCGAACCAGTTGATCTCGTGCGCTCGGTTAGAGAATTGGTATTCGAATATGGTGAGAGGGTCTGCGGCCCATTGTGCCTGGATGTCCGACTGCAGCACAGTGAGCTGCGTGCTGCCGAATCCGGCGCATTTGACGCGGATCGAGTCGATCGAGTTGGAAGGGAGACGCTCTAAACTCGGCAACTCTTCTGACTCCAACGTCTGCGACGGGTTGAGGAGAAGCCACAGAAGCGGGACGAGCTGCAGCAAAAGAAGGGTCCCAATCAGAGCGTTGAGGGCTTTCTGCGTCGACGGGCGGCCGCGAAAGGGTCGGTTTACGCTCGACACGGTCCCAGTCTGGCTGCCGGATGAAGATCCCAGCGATGAGTTGGTCAGACGCTGGCGAATCTCCGCCATCTCTCAGGTCCCTGTTAGTCAGAACTTTTTGAGTGATTCGCATGCATGACACAGAATCGATGCAAGGAGAAAGCATATTCATGGGATCCACCGTCTCGTTGGCCCTCGCTTACTTGATGCTAGACATACCGCTCCCAGATATCCAGGTAACAACCAGGTCCTTCTTTCGTGCTTGAGACCTGGTCTTGGATGGCGGCTCAATCCCCAAGAACGTACATCCAATCAGTACTGTGTTACCTTCCTTCCCAAGGACTCCAAAAAAATAATATATTCATCTGTAAGAAGCTATTCCATGGTAGGATCTCGGGCGACCAAGTCTTTCATCAACCGGACAGGACTGACTTGCTCCAAACCAACGACCCGCAGTCGACCCTGGCGCTTCAAACGAAAGTAAAATGGTGCGGATGGACGGACGCGACGCCCTGGCCTAGTCGGAGAAATTCCCTTGCGTTGAAACCGCTTCAACGGGTGTGGGCGACCTTTGCTTCGAACGAGCTTATTAATTTCTCCACGTCATAGATGGTCATGGAAAGGTATGGTTGCAGTTCAGTCGAGTTTGAGAATGTTTTCGGCGGTGAAGTCGTGCGCTGATCATCAAAGCTGGGCGGAAAAGCAATCAACGAGGTCAACTGCTTGCCAGAAATGCACGCTTTGGGGCAAACATGTGCGCGGGGAGTTCAATGGTTGTGTTGTCAGCTTTCTTGAAGGACACTCAACCATGATCGATTTTAATGGGTACAATCCGCAATGTCTGGACAGGGACTGCCGCAGACTTTTTTTCGTTTTTCTCACTTCGAGTGACCTCAAGAAAAGACGAGAATGCCTGTCACCTCCACGCCGCCACCACCGAGCAGCGACGCCCTTGAAGGCGGGGGCAAGCGACTCCGCAACGACACGAGTGATCCGAGTCCGTGTATGGACTGCGCCTTGAATGCGATCAATTGCGACTTAGCGCGTCCCAACTGCGGCGCGTGCACCGCAGTCTGCGCTAGCTGCGTTTACGTTGGCGAAGATGAGTACGAGAAGGTGGACGAACTTCTGGAAGGGGGGAAGAGGACCAGGGTGGTGGAGGCCGGCAAAGAGGAAGTCATGGCCCAAATCCCCTTGTCTGCACACGCCCACGGTTTAAACCACTACGTACAGAGCCAGCAGTGCTGGCAGGGAAATTACCCTAGATTCACCTCATACTATGGGCAGCCTGATTACTCTTCATGTGGGTCCTTTCAACTTGTTTCCTTTCTTTTGCATTCACACCTGTACTAACCAATCAACTTCTAATTTTGAACTTGAATAGACTATTGTGGACAAGGGCACGATTCAAGCACAATGGGTGCGATGCCGCAATCAAATACTGCAACTGTGCCACCCATCACCCAACAGCCTACACTCAAGGCCACCAAAGAGGCAACGGGTGGCGGGACACCGTCCTCCCTGTACCACTTCAAAGCTTCAGAAAAGTCCATTCCAACTGGAAATATCGCCGTGAAGCATGAACTCCTAGCAGACGAAGACATGCCAGCAGTTGTTGCGACAGCTGAAGTACCTTCACGGGAGACACCGGCCATGCCGAGCAGTACTTCTAGTGGCTCTGTTTCGTTGACGCTAGACGTGGATTCGACACTTGAGCGCTTGAATGAGTTGATGGATCACGGGCTGTTCAAAAGCGAGGTGGAGGCGGTGATTGGGAGGATCATGCAAGGCGAAGATATCAATTCTCCTGCGGTCAGGAAAGCAATTCAGGACTTGATGGGAGGTGGGTTTGATCGTACCAGTGAATCGGTTATGGCTGAACGACCTTCGCGTAGCTGTCATGAAACACGTCCCATCCCCACAAGACGCTAAGCCTCCGCCTCAACTCCCCACCACTTCTCAGCGCCCCGACATTGAATTCCTCCCCGCAGAGTTCACAACACCCCCAGGCAGCTCCACCGAGGCCACCATCACCACTTTCATTGACCCCTCCACTCCTAAACAGGAGGGTCCCAAGCCGAAAAAAGACATCAAGACCAAAAAAAAACACTCCTTTCCTCTGCGCGGGGACCCTCCCACGGAAGAATTCGTATCCCGCTTCATGTCACGCAAGGAGGCCATGAAGGCACACCTGGTTACGCAGGCACTCGCGAAGGGCCTCACGCTAAGCGAGCTCGTGATCAAGCTGCTTCCCACTGTGCGCGAGGGGGCGCAGCGACGGCTCACTTGTGGCAAGCTGTGGATTGTGAATCCGGAGACGACGCAGCGATGTTATATCTGTCCGGCTTGCGAGAAGGAGTATTCGACTGCGAATGGATTGAAGGTGAGACAAGAGTTGTCGCTTACGATGTCTGGCATGCGCTGATCTATTCCACTTCAAGTATCATCTGGGTCAACACAATTTCAGAGATTTTCCGGAGGGATACTACTGGGCAAAGAAAAAGGATGCACTGGATCGGCCAAACGATATTGTTCAGGTACATCTTGCTCCTTTTTGTCTGTTCGTTGTCTGACATTCGTGTACGCAGCCTTACTCATGCAGCGTCCCTAACTGTCTCCGAAAATACACATCCTATGGCGGTCTCAAATATCATATGGTGCACGCGCACGGCCTCACCGGGGTTCCTGCGACCTCTGCCTCCTCATCACGCGATCATGCTGTCAATGGATCCGAGAATGAGGCCCCGATCATGGCGGACTCTGCGGTTGCGTTGAATATGATTGAGATGGAGCTCAGTGGGGAGAGTGAAGAGTATCTGAATGAGGACGAGTGATTTTGCGAGTGTGTGCGGACCCTTCCTGTTCTTAATCTTTTGCAGCTGTGTCCTCAAAATAGAGATTGTTCTTTTGTTCGCATTACAAGAATCCCATAAAACTTTGCAGATAAGACCTATTCAGCAACGAAGGAAGTATAAAGAAAAACGGCTTCAGTGGTCAAAAGAAAGTGATTTTTGCAACAAACGACAAGCCGGGCGTATTAATTGGATGCCTCATTGATGTCTTTCACGTATCAAAGGCGGTAAGCTAGAGTGCTCAGGTAGATGTTGAGATAAGTTTGTCAGATATTTTCAGTCAGAGCACATGATTTAGATTGCTGTATCTGCAAGTCAAAGCGGCAGGGACCAGACAACTATTACATTTTATCGCAATGGATAATGCATATGTGCTCCATTATTGTGTCACTTGCTGCGGGACGCTTGCTCCGGCTCGAGGCCACGGCGCATCATAGAAACAAATATACCATAAATGTACTAATAAAGATATACTAAGGTAAAATTATAATATATGAATACCCTTAATAGAATTAGACATAATATAGATAATATTAACATTAATATTAAACTAAATAATATTAATATCATACGTATAAATTTTACCATGAAAATTGTTATAAAATGTAATATAAAAATTGTCCAAACCAAACAGGGAAAAAATGGGGAGCCCAGAAAAGAGTCTGACACTACGCGGCAGCTTGCTTCCCTCCCTCTGTAGCATCAACCACAGTGAACAACTCGTTTGGAGAACGTTCTCTTTTACTTTGTACCCTTCGAGTTCAGTTTGTTTGCAACGAACTCAAAGTAATAAAGGAAGCAAGAACGAAATGGAAGAACAGATCCACATCATGCCACTGCTGCCTCCTGCTCAATAATAGACTGAATCTGTTCTTGGATGGCTTGCTGAATGGCAATCGACTGACCGACCTGGGCGGCTTGAAGGGCGGCAATCTGGTTCTGGAAGTTGGAGACTCCGGAAACGGTACCGGCCTGCTGGTTCAAGATGGCCTGAATTTGCTGCTGGATGGCTTGCTGTGTGGCCGGAGGTTGCCCAACCTGAGCGGCTTGCAGAGCGGCAAT
>MU614692.1:14909-49512 GCA_025201725.1 Chytriomyces sp. MP71
CAATCTGGGACTGGAAGGCGGATGCACCAGAGACCAAGCCGGCCTGCTGGTTCAAGATGGCCTGGATCTGTTGCTGGATGGCTTGCTGAGTGGCAGGAGGTTGACCCAATTGTGCCTCTTGAAGAGCGGCGATAGTTGTCTCCTCGTTGGTCTGAGGAATTGGAGAACTGAGAACGCAGGAGGCCAGAAAGGCGAGGAAGACAAGGGAAGAAGTCTTGTGAAGCATTTCGTCTGTTCGGTAGGCTGGAAGATGCTATCGTAGGTGGAGAAGAGACCTTCTTTTATCCATTTCCATGCGTGTGAAAAGCTTGGTTTGTTTGTGAAGGGGATCGAGGGTCGTGAGAATACGGGACGGATGACTCATGCGTAATTAGGCTCAAGAAGCAGGAACGTTATTCCCAAGTCTCCCATCCCACGCAAAATTTGCTCCACACCTCCAACACTCACGAAGCTATCTTACATTCGCAACATACACAGTTGCGCCTTCCTGAACGGCCATTCATAACACCGCGACCCCCTTCCCAACACCGCCATCAGTATCTCCAGACTCACGGGCGGATCCCACGCTACCGCCTCCACCTCACTGTACATCTACATTCCAGCGACAACCGGTGAGGCGTTGAGGCTGCGTGAACAAATTGTGGCGAGCGTGTTTGAAAAACACCCGCCGACGTGCGGCCCGCAGCAACGGTATCGCTTGTACCGGATACGTGAGTGCCACGCGGTGCATGTGCGCGAGGGCGTCCGGCGCTGTGCGCGCCGTGTCCGAGTTGAAGAGGAGTTTGCTAAATTACCAATATGTCTGGTAGAGCTTGCGCGACGCAGCAGTTGCGGGTGCGTTTCAGGAGCACATTTCTTGGAGCGTGCGGAGTTAGCTTTTGGGTGCCGGGGTTGGCTTGGATGCGGATAGTTTTTCTAAAATTCCATCTAACATAGCGCGTTCGACACAATGTAGTATGAGGGGAATATTAAAGGCTCAATACATTTGACGTGCATCGATTACGTAATGTTTTGCTCAGCCTTCCAGAATCGCTCTCATCATCCCGCAGGTGATTTTCACCATAAGTTTATATACGCCCTCCAATGTTGCGCAATCGAAGCGCAGATCAGATGATTTCCTCACAGCCATCACAATCGCCTTATGATGCATCGTCCAGGAAGCTCATCACTTTCACTTTGAATTACACACCTCATGACGTACGTGCGCGGTCCGTTGCTGGGGACCAGGAGTTGGTGAATGCCATGAGCCATTTCGCAGACCTTGGCCTCGCGGCAGGACATTTCTCAAACTGATAACTCATTTGTTTCAAGGGTTGCACACATGTGGATGAAAGCAACAGGAACTCGTCAGCAAGAGGGCTCGTCAACCCCTAGCCCTAGCTCTGGAGACATTGAGTAATTCACACAAATCTTAGTGTTATATGGAGACATAATAACGCAGATATACATTGACAGCATAGATGTTTATTCCATGACTGCAAAAGATGAATGGTAAGAAACAGCTCCTTTGGCAGCCGGCCTATTTCCACCTCCAATGTGATTGTACATGAAATATTGCTGCGGGATCCCCGGCATATCGAGAACAAGTTCAGGTTGGTGACTGAAACCAAATCGGCCGTAAAATGCTGGATTCCCGACGACCACGCATCCGAGAACATCATCCATTTCCATTAGTAGCTTCATCGCCTCTTGGATGAGTCGAGTAGCAATGCCCTGACGTCGGACTGTTGACTTGACAGCGACAGGGGCAAGGCCAAACGTCTTGAGGTCAGGTTGAGAAGTATTGAACGTATCTGCAATGTTTGATTCCATTGGAGCAGCTTGTGCGATGTAGACAGGAGATACGGCAACATATCCCAATATCTGGGCGGTTGCCGAGTCTTTGGCCACAAGCGAGATTGTCAATGCATCCGCCTCACGCAGCGCATTCACAACCAGATGCTCCGTGTGGCTAGACTTGACCATATTGGCAAACGCATCCTTGACTAGCGCTTCGATGGCGGGCGCATCAGGTGGGACTTCCCTAGAGATTGTGACTTGCATTTCTTTCTGTTGAGACACGCAAGCTTCGTGCGTGATGATGATTTATTGTTTCATATGGTATTTGCAATAAACAACAATTCTTGTCCAAAAACCCTTGTACTTGATACACGCAGCGACCAACTTTCAGCTAGGCACGCACAACTTATCTCCCTATTTCAACACTTTCTCACCACTATTGTATCACGAATACTAGTCTCACAGGTTTCCCGGTCTCCAACCACAAGAGTAAATTCATTCTTTCAGCACGCGTTACGTTTTATCGCAACGAACGAATCCAACGCGCGGCATCAAACCACATCGCAGATTCCATTCATCATACGCTCGACACGCCGCGTCTGGCCACCAATCCAGCAAGAAAGGAGGAAGAGAAAAAGAAAAAGCCAAGGAGAAGAAGGCCCTAAAAACATCCCTTCCTTTTCTTGATTGTATCTCATCATCATCGTCACCTCCTCAGACGACAACTTCTTCAACGACGGAGCAGATGTGGAAGATTTCTTTGTTGATACCAAACCAACCACCAAAAAGAGCGTCAAGGAGCAACAAGAACGCGAGAAAGCCGAATTGGAGCTCGTGATGGTTGATGAGTCTATTACCGCCACCGCAAAAGGCACTCAATTTGACATGAAGGACGTTCTCAAGGCCGAGAAGCTCAAACAAAAAGAAAAAGAAGGGCAAAAAGCCGGATATCCCCGCGCTAGTGCAAGGCGACTTTGACATTGATGTGCACGATTCGCGCTTCGCACAGATGCACTCATCGCATCTGTTTGCGATTGATCCGACGAATCCCAACTTTAAGAAGACGGCAGCCATGACAAAGCAAAGAAAAAGGTTCAACCCGCGAAACCTGAGAAGAAGGAGGAAACGCCGTCTGAGGAGGTTTCCGAGAAGCTGGATCTGAAGGGCATGGTCGACTCGGTAAGAGACTTGTTTCTTGATGAATATCCGGTCATCTTACCACTGCTCTTTCAAGATAAAACGCAAAAGTGCAGCCGTGGCAAATCTGGCTCAAGGGAAAGGCAAAGGCTTGGAAGTAGAATGATTTAATGTACACCATTTCACCAACATATTTTGCTCTCAAAGATTTGATAATATCATTGGCTAAATCTGCATTTGTGAAAGTTGGCTCACTATGGGTAGGTCCTTGTAGCACTTTCTCAACACCTCCACACCACCTCGCTTCCTCCCCTTCCTCCAACCACAAAGGCAGCTTAAGCGATAAAGAGACCTTTCGGTAGGTTGACTGACTGCAACGCGTTCCTGTTTCCGAAAGGATGTAGTTCCCCTCATCGAAACTTCTGCTCTGGGCCCAACATGGGCAGAGATGAGGTACTTGACTGATTTTCAACGTAAATACAGTCGAGTGTCCAAAGTAGCATACGTTTTACAAGGTGCTCACAATCTGGCCCTCCTGAAAATTGGGTTGTCAGAGAACTTTTGTCTTGAATGACACAACCATGTGGTACAAGAGTTTTATCAACTGGGCACATACTCGCGTTCTCCACTCTGTCTGGAGATCTTTGTGAATTGTAAACTTCAGAGAAGGATTAGCACGCACAGATTTCCATATGACTCGCTGCTCCCTGGTCGTCATTTGTTGAGATGCGGTCACTTGAACTTGAGGGTTGTTAAAAAAAAAGGCCCTCTCTCTTTTCAAAAAGTGCGTTTAAGGTGTGCATTTTTTAGCAAATATTGTTATCATGGCAGTCTTCACCTTTCGGCTACAAGGTGTTACATTGAAGATGGGCAACTGGTGGTAGAGCTGACTATTGAGATAGACGAAAACAGGAGGAATGGGACGGATAAGGGCGTAATTCCCTGTTGAACGAGGATTTGATGATGTGAAAATGGTTTACAATGTCAAAAAGTCTCATTATTTTGATTATACATGTCGCAAAACTTTCCAACTGTCATTTCTTGGAGGAGATATTCGTTGCGGGTGACGCTGATCGCCTGCGCTTTTTAGGAGGAGTTCTAATCTCATTCTTCAGCCAAACTCGCCTGTGGAACATTCTTTGGCAAAGGCTCACCCGTTCTCTGATTCAGACTGTGAACCCTCCGCCAACGCACCTTCAATCTCCTGTGCCAGCAGGTCTTCCAAATCCAAATCCACTTCTGATTCACTTTCTCCATCACCCTCTCCACTCGCCTCCACCTGTTGCCCTTCATCATCATCGGAATCCATGAGCCCGTCGATTTCGGCATCCATGTCCATCAAAACGGTCGCATCGAGCTTCATCATGGGAGCGGGAGGTCGCTCGACCCCTTCAGTGCCTGGCAATTCTGTGGACGAGTTTGCAGTACTTGTCCGACTCCGTGGCTGATGTAGAAGATACATCTGCTCGGGTAACCTCCGCCAACTCGCGACACTATGAAAAAGCCTTTCCCCTCTCATGTCAACATTCACAAAAAGGCCCGCGAAAATCGGAAACTCACCACTCGGGACTCACAACAGCCACACCCCCCGCGCGTAACGCCCTATGCACCTTATCTGTGCCCAACTTGGCCGCAACCACATGTGTCGTCTCGTCATCCACGTCCCGTGCCACCTGCGCCCCAAACATACGCGAAAGGCGCACGGTTTCGTGTCGCTCAGGGTCCATACCCACGGGCACGATCCCGCTCAGAACGAGGACGCAGTCTGCGAGCACGTTTGTGCGCATGGCGTCGAGGAGCACGCGCACGTCGCCGCAGGTGGGGTCCGGTGCGGCGTAGTAGGCTGCGTGAAGGCGCGTGAGACGGTCAAGGATGGGATAAAGTTCACGGTCTGTGTCGTGCATGATAGGGCGAGGGGCTGCTTCGGGTTTGGAAGGAGGTTTCGCTGACGTGCTGATTAGGTCAAGGGGCTCGGTGGATGATGCTGCTGCAATATCAGGTGACGGAGAAGCAAATGCAGATGCCACAGGTTCCAGGGTATCACATGATGAGGAGGCGGAAGATTCGGCTGAAACTGAGGTGCTATTTGGCTCCGCAGGTGCTGGCGGACTAGGGATTGTTCCCATGTTTTGGGTGGGCACTTTTCCGCCCGGTTCGTTGATGTCTCCAATACCCACGAAGAAGTCGTCTACAATGAAGGAATTAGAAAATTGAGCATCCTCAGTGAAGTTCCAAACTTACATGGCTTTATCCGAATCAGGTTCCTAGACCAGCCCCACACGTCCCCACGATCGTCAACAGCCACGACCATCTTTTCTCCCTCGCCGGGAAAGAGTCGCTTGATTGACTTTTCATGGAAAGATCCAGATTCATCGCGAGACAGGATACGCGCACCAAACAGCTTTCCGGTGGGGTCCAGGATCTTGGCGACCGCGTTCGCATAGTGCCGAGTGCCCATAGTATATACATGCATCTCAAACAGCTTGAATGCCTTTTCGAGAAACTCGAATGTTCCTGGACGCAGTTTGATGTAATAAATAGTGGGATTTCCGTCTGGCAGGGTGAAGTGGTGCACGTCCTGGTGAGACGGGATGAGGATGTGACAGTCAAGAAACATTCCATACATTCAGCTCTGGATATCTGTGGTCTGAATTGGAGTGTTTCAGCCACTCGCCGACGGTTGGATCGACGGTTGCGTGGATGACGGTCTGGTCCAAGTCGAGAATGAGGGACAGTTTGCGCAGACGCCGCAGCCGCAGCGCCGTCTCGCGTTCAATGTCGTCCGCCTTCTGCTGCGACACGAGCACGCCGCTCGCATCGTGCGTCATCGAGAGCATCGGCTTCGACGCCAGGTTCCCCCTTTTGCGCTCATCATTCAATACCACCACCCTGTGCTCATAGACAGCAATGTCTCACAGAGTCATGTCCTCGAAGCACAGAACGCACTGCCCTCGCCACTGCACATCGTGTCGGCACGATGAACCCATCCAACCAGGGCTTGTTGGCAACAAAAAAATTGAGAATCTTTTTATTTCGTTACTTCTGCCTTCCACGAAAGATACTTTCCGTGAAGTTCATCCCGCGCTTTCCACTGCTTCTTGAGTCTGTTTACCCCGCTTCGCGTCAACTGGGATCCGTCAGACGCCTGAGTCGGCACTCCGTCCAAGTCCCACGCGCTGTAAAGGTTTGCATCACGAAACATTTCTTGAGGGGGGACTTTTCCAGCCTCCAACTTGGCCTCTCGCGCTCTTTCTGCCGCCTCTCTCGCCTCCTCCTTTCGCTTCCGCAAGACTTCCCCCCGCTCTTGCTCAAACTCTGCATCCGACTCGTTTTCCTGTTTCCCCTCACTTGTCACCCCAAACACGCAACCCTCTTGTACCATCCACCGTGCCACCGTTGCCAAATTGCGACAATCGTCTATCCCGCTGTGATGCCTCCCCACCAGCGGCTCCTCAATCACATGCAGCATCCGCACCATCCCGTCTACCTTTTTCCCTGTCAGCCGAGAAAAGGCGTGCTTAATGTTGCACCAGCGCGTCCACATCTCGTTCCGCGGCAACCCATGTGAGGCCTGCTCGAAGGGCAACATTGCGCGAAGGTCCCAGTCGCCGCAGGTAATGGCTAGCGTGTTCTGTGGCGTCGCACCGTGTGAGGCGAGGAAAGTGTCGAGATTTCCGAAAGCCTCGGGGAACGATGGATACGAGGCGTAGGACGGGTTGCGGACGAGAAAGTGGACGTGGCGTGTGGGGCGGATGAAGGTGTGGAACTCGGCAATCAGGGGTAAGGTTGGATCTGCACCATCAATAAGGAGGATGGGAAATTCGGTGACTTCGTGTGCCTTTGTGCCGACGGATTTGTTCACTTGCACGGAGGCTTCAAAGTCCAAGATGGCCAAGAACAGGTATTTCTGTGGTCTTGGGGTCATTTTTTGACGCAGCAGTCCTGGTTCCCAGCTTCGTTTTCAGTGTTCGTGGCAAAGTAGCTTGACAAGTCCGACACATCATAAACATCACTACATTATGAACGCTTTCAACCGTAGATTCAATTACTTCATGCCACGATATGAGTAATCAGATACACTCGCCCCAACACCTCGCGACGCGAAAAAGGTCGACTCTATATCAAAATTTTGAAGCCTCCCACACTAACCGTACCTCGCCCTTCAACCTGCCCGGACACATTCTGCAGCCCTGCGCGGGCGTTTAGGCGCCCATCGCGTTTGCTGGCGCCGCGTTTGAAGGTGCTTGCACCTACGTTACAAGCGTTGCGGACGGGTGCCTGCGTGGTTGGAGCTGAGGTGGATGTGGACTTAAGGGGTGGAGATTGAGTTCTAGGGACCTTCCTGGTCTATCTACCGTGTCAACGCGTGAGGATCCACTCGTCTTTCAGCAGGAAGAGAAATAATGGTAAAATGCTGCCCTGCACTGATGGACGGACGAGGTTAGTGTTAAGAATTAGGAAGACTGCTGCGCGCACGATGGCATCCATTCCACAGATGAGCTTTATGATGCTTAAATTGATTCGCAAGGTTTTGCTTCCCATACAGCTCAATCCGATTTCAGCTGACAAAAGCAGGGATCACAAGCACACAATTACAGTGGAGCCATTTATAAAATACACGGCTTTATTGAGAACGGAAAAGAAAGGTGTTCATTTAATTATGCAGTTTGGAATTTCATCCCTTTTGCGTTGAGGCTGTAGTCTTCCTCGGCAGTGCGCTCACTCCCCACCGATCCTGACCGCACTCTCAAATCTTGCTCATCCGCCCCTTCCTTGATTAATAAGGTATCAATCTCCTCCTCTAATCCTATTTCACCACTCTGCACAACACTCTTCAAATGCTCATATATCTGCGAAATCTGCCCGCGAACCAAGATGGCCTCCTTGCTGTCCATCGGATTCAAGCTCTCAAACAGTGCCTCCACCTGCTGATGCGCCACAGACAAGGCGCGCGTCATGGTGCGTGCTCGGTCGCCGATGTGTTTGTTGATTTTCTCCAGCTCGTGCACGCGCTCGCGGGCTTGGAAGGCGGCTGCGTGAGCGACGGCGTGCATTCCACGAACAATTTTGAGGATACGGAGGCTGTATTCAGGCGGTGGATAAGCAGATAGTCCCAAACGATGAAGGCGCCTTACATAATGACAGCGTTTGAGCCAGTTTCTTCAAGGCCAGAGTAGTGAAAGTAGAGTTCCGTTACTGCATTTCGATGCGGTTAATGAGGTTTAAAGGTGGGATTCAAATATCCGAAGTCACCAACTGCAGTCAGGATTACCAATGCATCAAAGCCGACAATCGGATTCTTCAAATGCTTGAAACCAAATACGGCCACAGAGAGAAATATTTCAATTACGAAGATGAAGAGGATCGAGACGGAGAGCCAGAACAGAAACGCTTTCCCGGCAATGAGTGCGTCACTTTCTTTGAGCTCCGTTACGCAGGTTCCTTCTTCTCCGGGTACGCAGGAAGCATACAGACTGAGAATCAGGTCGATGACCACAAGGACGAGACTGTTTAATAATAATATCGATGAAAACGTCAGATTCGAATGCAGATGTTTTTGAGTTGCAGCTTACTCGAAGAGGACCAGGTAGATCATGGTCAAGTGGAAGGGCTTCGAGTGGAGCACCGGACGCAGCCATGCCTTAATCCGATGCCAGGCGGTGGGCTTGACATCGGTAGGAAGTACAGCATGCATCATATTGCGTGAGATAGATTGCTAAGCGGATATAGATCTGGTTGGGAGGCCTAGAGTCCCGGTTCCCTTTCTTTTTCGGGGGGGGGGGTGGTTTTGTGGCTGGTTTGCGTTTGAGGCTGGTTGTCGCTGTCGGCCTCCTTGCCCAGGCAATTATTCGTAACTTCACTGAAAAGCCATTATGCCTTAATGGAAAGACAGGGTATGGCATTTTTTTAATAAATGGGTATGTTTACAATACAAAAATAGGTCTAAGCCAAATGAAACTCCTTCTTAGTGATAGATTCGGTTTCACTCTCCGTGTCGCCGTCACCCCCAACAACGGTGCAAGAAGAGTCGCTTGTCTGTCTACCACCGTCTTCTCTGGCAATCAACGCCTCCACCTCATCCTCGAGCCCGGCCTCGCTCATCGCAACCACACGTTTCAACTGCTCGTACACCTCGACAATCCGAGCCCGCATCTCAACAGTGTCCTTTGCATGAAATTCTGGCAAAACCACGCTCTCAAATAGCGCCTCCATCTTGTCTTTTGCAACGGAAAGGGCATTATTAAGGGTCTCGCTACGTTCGGCAATCTGCGCGTTCAGCTGTTCGAGGTGATGCACACGTTCGCGCGCCTGGTATGCCGCTGCGTGTGCGACTGCGTGCATTCCTCGGACCAGCTTGAGGATACGAAGACTGCATGGTTTCGGAATTAGATCAAGGGGCGGACTGCCATCTCTTTGAACTCACATGACCACAGTATTGCTTCCAGACTGTTCCAGTCCGGAGAAGTGAAAGTAGAGTTCCGTCACTTTTGAGTGTGTTAGATTCATGTGTGAGGATACCGAGAACGACGGAAGCGCTTACCCAGTGCTGACACGATAATAAGGGCATCGAACGCGGCAATCGGGCTCATGAGATGTTTTTTGCCAAACACAGCCACGCTGACAACGATTTCGAGAAAGAAGATGCAAAGAATCGAGACAGACAGCCAATACAGAAAGGACTGTCCCGTTTCGAGGCCGGAACTGTTGGCGAGCTGTGATGTACAGTGACCCTCTTCGTCCGGAACGCATGACGAGTACAGTGAGATGATGAGATCAACGACAACGAGCACCAAGCTGTTTATTTGCCGGGAGGGTTTCAGGGACAATCCCTTCGGAGCGAAGTCAAATCCTGCTTGACACTTACTCGAACAAGACCAGGTAAATCATGGACAAATGGAAGGCCTTGCTGCTCATGATGGGACGCAGTTTGGCCCTCCATGGTGCAAGTTGCTGGTCCGTTGTCATCTTCGGTTGGTTGTTGAAGTGAAATTGGGCTGTTCAAGTGAAAATGCCGAGTCATTTTGATTCGTTGCTGGTTGTGGCTGGTTGTTTGTCCGCCATCTTTGAATCGCGACCGCTCACATCATGGGACAATAAGTGAAAGATGAATACGGAAAGAAGCCTAACATATTCTACGTATAAGATCATTAATAAGCTATTCCTGGGTTTCAGCTTAGCTTCATAGATTCTTGGCAGTCACGAGTAACACAACCGGCGTATTTTTTCGCGTTTCAGGTCAGTAAGATAAAAAACGAGTATATTTGAGGTCAAAAGGTAGTAATATTTCATAAGTAAGCCACCTGAAACTCTTTATTCATGTCATTGATGTTCAGCACCAGCTTCGTCAATCTTATCCAATTCCTCCCTCGCAATCAACGCGTCCACCTCTCTCCAATCCAACCTCCGCCTTCCTCACAACTCTTTCAAATGGTTGTAAATCGTCTTCTCTTCGCTGCGCACCACCTCGTTCGTCTTTAAGTCGTTGGGAGGAACCACAGCAGAAAGCAGCACCTTTATTTACTGTTTGCCTCTCTGAGCGCATCCGTCATGATTCGGACGCGTGACTCGATGCGCTCATTGACCTGTTTGAGCTCTAGAACGCGGAAGCGAGCTTGGTATGCGACAGCGTGGAAGGCGGTGTGCATTCCGCGGATAAGCTTCAAGATACGCAGACTGTCTTTGAATGGAGGGGTTGTAAGGGAGAGGGAGGTGGTTTACATGATGGTGGCGTTGCTGCAGGACCCTTTGAGGCCAGAAACGTGAAAGTAGATCTATCAATAAGTAGGTTGGACTATATACATAGAAATTTCGGATGGAGCTCAACTGATTGAAGGCATGACAATTGACGAATCGAAAGCGACGATAGGGTCACATGTGAGGTACTTGAGACCAAACACTGCCGTCCTAAGACAAACTTCAATAAGAAGATTGCATGGCTGTCTCCAGTCCCGGGCTGTTTGCCTGCGATTGCAACTTGCTGTGACCCTCCTCGTCTTTCGCACAGGATGAAAAAGGGGGGTTAGAATATGGTCAATGACGCGAGGGCAATATCAACGAGGACGAGGTAGATAATTGTCATGTGGAAGGGTTGGTGTTAAGAATAGCTTGACGCGTTGCCTCCGTCCGGTTGGTCAAAGAGTTGCTGCATCACCTCGTTCAGAAACCAGATTGGCATTCCGTTGCGACCACTTGACTAAACTGCGAGTGGTTCTCTTCAGTGACATGCTTGACGTACCATTCTTATTTCGGTATACTGTGATTAATCATGATTTTCATTTATAACGATTGTGGCTGGCTGGTGTTCGCGTCGGCGATTTGACTTTTTCATGGCGACTCGTGTCACTGGAATAGCTCACAAGCGTGAAATGGAAATTAAAAATGTAATCATCTGCATCAGAATAAGGGGCGTCCATCATGCAAACCGCAACTCCTTTTCCTACAGATAAGAGTCTAGCGCGTCCTTATCAACACTCTCATCCGGATTACAGACGCTTTCACCTCTGCACTCGCCCCAGCCTCCTCCTTTGAAATCAAATGCTCTAGCCTCCTCAGCATGGCGCTCAGAATTTTGGCGCTCCTGCATTGAGCCGGTTCACTTTTTTGAACTCATCCATGCGTTCACGGGCTTGGAAAGCTGCTGCGTGTGTGCCCGATGCATATTCTTCGAGAACGGAAACGTGAAAAAATTTACATTCAGTTACCGCCATTCGGGAGTATAACCTCAAGTCCTCGCATCCAGCAGCACGTTTTTTCTTTTGTTCTACTCATATTGCTCGATTGCAACTTCCACCTTTAATGAGGGAATATTAATGCCTGTCATGCAAATGTACACAGAAGTATGGTTTCCATCACCAAACTAGTGGATAGACTAAGTAGGTTTCATGGATGGACCCATTCAAGCAGGTGCAGTGTCTTTTTGTAAGGTGAGTAAGTATACTGTGAATTTTTTCTCGAACTCTTTCATATGGCAGCCAAGGGCAAAGCAAGAACGATCGTTGTGCGCCTTATTTCGAGCGCAGGAACGGGCTTCTTTTACACGACGACTCGAAGAAGGGCGCTTGGAACGAAGCTTGCGCTGATGAAGCACGACCCGATTGGTGAGCTGATGATGGTGGCGGGGTGCGTCTGGGCTTAGGCTAACCCTGGATGGCAGTCAACAAGCACGTGCTTTTCAACGAGGGAAAGCGGTAGTTGTGGTGGCGGTGGTCCATTGGGATGGAGCTGGTTTGGATGGAAGGTCCGCGGACAACACGAGGTAGCTTGACCCAGCCTCAACCAGCAAGGACCCATTGACAGCTGTTTGACCAATAAAGCTGCTGTCTCTCGAATATGAACTCAGCAGTGACCCTGTCGCCCCCAACATACGCAACTTGTTTTCTTTTTTCCCTCAAACCCAATTCAGAGATGGTGCTTGAACAGTGCGCCTCGTAAGGCCTTCCTCAGACTGACTGTGTCCTGAATAAAGCCATAAAAGCCGCTCCTCGGACGACCTTGGTAAGTCTCGCATCCCCACAGATGAAGCTGACTTCAACCTGCAGAAACAACCTCAAGATGGTAATGGAAGCGCAATGTTGGACGATTAGGCAAGGGACCAAGGCGCCGCAGGCGGCTGGTGTGATTCATACGGAGTTTGAGTAGGGGTTCATTATGGCGGAGATTATGCAGTACGCGGATTTGATTGAGTTGGGAAGCGAAGCGGCGGTAAAAGTATGTCTGCCTTTTTTATTTCATGGTCCTAATTGCTCACTAGACAACAGGCTGCGGGCAAGTACATGCAAACAGGACGCGACACTGTGATTACGGATGACATCATTCACTGTAAGGCTGGTCAGATTCAGGCCAAGAAGAAGTGAGTTGGACAGGCGGATTGTGAGCTGTGTTGCCAATTTGTTGCGGCACTGTTGCGTTGGTTGCTATAAATTGAAAGGCTTCGCCTGTTATGCTTTATTTTACTTAACGATGACTCTACACCCTGAAAAGCAAAACACATCCAGCACGCGCATTATCACAGATAAGATGGTTCCTGCTGCGGTTGCTGCCCAGCCTTTCCGTATACATGCTCAAACGTGTTGAATTGGGGAGGCGCTTGTTGTATCCCATACGCTGCCGTAGGATACGCGTACCCCTGTTGCACCGGATACTGCCCATACGCGGTGTAATACTGCTGCTGTCCTTGCGGGTACCCCAGCGACGCAGGATGTCCATACTGCGACCGCGCCATGCTCCCCCCTGTGCTCTGAACACTCATTCGTCGCGGCGCGGTCTGAAACATATCCTTGGAAGGCGGCCGCGAGGCGGAGGGTGGCAGCAGTTCGAGTGAGCTCGACGACGCACCAAGATGTAAAGGCATCGGGTCCTCAATGCCCTGTTTGCGAGGATTGTGAATGGTCATGCGGCGGAGGCGCCTGTCACGGAGTTCGCGGGATTCGCTTAGACAACATTTGCGGATGATGTAGGTTCCAATGATGATGCCGAGAATGACAACGCCGATGATGCTGAAGACGATGACGGAGGTTGTAGAGGTGTTGTCCTGTCATATCGGCGTGTTTAGCTAGATTCAGTTATAGAAAAGACGTGCTGAAACGTCTCACCTGTGATGCTGCGCCTTTCTTTGCTTGACTTGCAGTCACTGTGTTGATTGAGTCCAAGGCCGTTGTTGAGACTACAGGAGTAACAGATTGTGTGGTGGAAACATCCGATTGGATGACTGTTCGTTGTTGTTGTTGTATTGTCCGTGTCATCGTAGTAGAGGTTGTCATTACGACAGAGGTAGGAGGTGCCACACCCGTTGTTGTGACATCGGGTGCCAAAACTGTTGCTGGAGCAGTGGTAGTGGCTGGCTGTACGACGGAATTTGAAGTTGTCACCGGCGCAGCTTCCGAAGACGAGGGCAGTGGCGCTACTGACGTGGTTGTCGCCACTGACTCACGGCCTGCCCCTGTCGTGGTCATCTGCGATGCGGTTGGCGCTATTGATGAAGAAGTTGCCACGGCTGCGAGACCACTCATTGTTTGCTTGTGGGACATTGTGGTTTGTGACTTGTTTGTTTCAGAGGGCATGTACGTGAGACACGACAGGTTCGATACCTTCGAAATGAGATTTCCCGGCCCCTTTCGTCATTTATTATTTAGGTCTCGGGAAGGATATCCTCTCCTCTTTCATGACTCGAACCGCAGAAGATGTCAGATAATAGGGTATATTGTTTTAATTCCTTCACTAAGACAGGCAGGAAGGAAAACTTAGGATGTGAATGAATGAATAAATATGCAAGTCGGTGCCGTAGAGGTCTGCATTCCAAGATGTAGGGATACTGATCAAAGCCCCATATTTCGAGCTTGTGGAATGCCGCGAAGGTACTGGTTGAACAGCTTTGCCGCTTTGTCTTCATTCCTTGTCCTTTTTTTGGTTTCTGCTGGAGCGGGTGTTGGTGCAGCCGCTGGTGCGGTTGAGGCAGTTGCGGACTGGGCGGCAGCAATGGCCTTGAGTGCGGCCAGGTTGACGTCCACTGCAGTTTGGGAGGGTACGGTCTTGAGAAGGATACCGGGCATTATGCGTTGATGGGTTGGTTTGGTGGTGTGTAGTTGGCCTTGGCCTTTTAAGAAGGCTGGCGAACCCTGGTTTCTCGATGACTCAACAAAAGGAGGGTTCGGGCTGTAAGGTGCATCATGTGCCATATTTCGCATGATTCATGTTCCCCTAACCCAGCATAAGGGATCAACACGACTGGGCCTCGCAATATTCTCGAACTTGACGGAACCTTTCCATTCTCCCGACAACACCTACAGTTAGCTACATGTGCGCTTTGATTGGAACAAACTATGCATCATGCACGCCGCAGGCGTGAGGGCTTTGCTTGATTTGGTGTACGACAAGCCGACATGTCCTCGTCACAAGTTTCTGTCTCACGTTGCAATGCGACATGAAACACTTCCTCAAAAAAGGAGGAAAGGGAAGGAAGAAGGAAGACATCCGCCTTGAAAGTGCAAAAATTCCATGGCACACATGAAACCTGATGAAGCCGACAAGCTCCTTGCTGCACCTGCCACGCTGCCACACGGCATGTCATACACCAGCGACGAAGATCAAGAGGCAGCCGAGGCTATGTTGACCATCTACCGAGCTTCGCAGAGCCCGCCAGTGGAAGAGCCTCCTTCTGTGCAGAGTGGCACTGTTGAAGGGGGGTCGCTTCCCGTGTCACCGAATCCGACTTCTGATCCATCTTTCACTGGAAACCACTCAAACTTTGCGGCGGACTCGTTCAGACGCAAAGGGCGGCCATGCGAGGGCTGTCGGGCCGTGCGCAAGCGTTGCGAGGTGTCCGCTGACACACGGAGCTGCTCCCGCTGTGTAGAGCGCAATGAGGCGTGCGTTTTTGTCGAATCGCAGTACTCGATGCCGCTTGAAAAGAGGCAAAAGTTGGAGTATTTTGGGAAAGGCGCGAGTCAAGACAAGGACGAATCGATTTTGGGTGGCACTTCATCGGAACCCTGCGAAGCGCCAGCTCTGCATCCATCACAAGCAACCGTCCAAAACTCTCTATCCCCCGCTCTATCTGCAGCCGTCCTGCTGATGGTATCGGAAAAGAACGACAACAAACAGCCAGCATCATCATTGTCTCTGCCACGCATTGCTAAGACGCGAAGGCATGCAGCGTGTACATCTTGTCACTCCAAAAAGACAAAGTGTGACATGCGTAAACCAACTTGCACCAATTGTCGCGAACGAAATGTCGCTTGTCTCTACCCGCTGCCTCCTGTTCATGGATCGGATGGGGAACCTCGAAAAACACATTTTACATTGCCTCGGGCAAGACTGTTTGATTTAGGCTCTTCTAGCATAGAATCCATGGCATCCGCGTCCTCATTTCCTCCTATTCCATCGCCACTCGCGGATCAGAACCCTCAATCTGCAGCTAGGGTAAATCAGTCCTCACCAGATCCTGGGTACTACACTTCCAGCGGCCCCGAATCGTCTCCACCCCATAAACCCCTTGACTCCGTGATATCCTCTGATCCAAGCATGATCCCTTCGCCTACAGTCCCCGCTATCCAAGTAACTGCTCATATGTACAGCCCGGCCTACTTTGAACGTGACGCAGCCTTCAGTTCCCGCTTTACCAACAAAAAGGCACTCAAGCAAGCCGCTGCGACAGCGGCCGCTCTTGCGAGTCACCCGCACCTCAGCCTCGCAGACTTGGTCCTGGATCGTTTGCCCAAAAACAAACCGGGCGCGCCCCCGCGCCGCCTCAAGTGCGGGAAGCTGTGGATTCTCGACCCGGAGACTGCAGAGAAAGTATACTTTTGCCCGCTGTGCAGGAAAGAGTATGGGACGGCCAATGGAATCAAGTATCATTTGGGATTGCATCCTCCTGCAGAAGTAGCGCAGATTCCTGGGGGTTGGTATTGGAGTCGCGAGGGAGATGCGGAGGAGGAGGATGCGAAGGTGTTTCGGTGCGATGTGGGAGGGTGCGGGAAAGCGTATAGTACTGTTGCGGGGCTGAAGTATCATCTGGCAAAAGGGACTCACGGGCCTGTGAGGCGAGGGAAGGCCGTTACGAGAGATGAGGATTCGGGGATGGAGAGCAACGACGCTGAGGACTATACGCAGGAGGTGAAGGAGGAACATGCTGGGAGAGAATAATTTTGTAATAATTTTATCTTTTTTAGCTGGCGCTGAGTGAATAAAATGTATTTGAAATCCGCTTTATATCCGCGTGACCTTTGATTTCAAATACGAAGGGCAGTGAAACGATAAAATTTTGATCAGTGCGCCAGAAGGGAGCCACCGAAACTCGAATGCATAGGGAAGGTAGCGGGAAGTACTCCAGTAGCGTCTCTAGGGACAGCCACTCTACCGATAGCGACTCCACTCATAGCGACTCTGGGTTCTCGTCGCCAACATGGAGTGTTGGCACAGAGTCGCTCGCAAGCAATGTGTCACTTTGCGACATTCGCGCCGGCCAATCCCTTAGTCTTTCTTCGCTGGTCGCAACAGGCATCTTGAACAAAGCCGCCCACTTTCCCGTCTCGAGTGCGATCGCGGATTCGGAGCAGAATGGAGCCACGTCTCGGTTCCATTTGGATGGAGGATCCCAGCCAGGAAACCTCTTTTTGAGGAGCGTTCCACAGCTGCTTCTCTATGATGACAAGGGTCTCGAGCTGTTTGAGCGTCTGGCCGACGTGAAGGAATACTATGTGCCCGAGGCGGAGGTCGATATCCTGCAACGCTGCGCCTGGGACATGATGCAGGCCTGCGTGAAGGATGGAGGCGTTTTGATTGAGCTCGGGGTCGGGTAAGACCAGTCTACTTGACGCTGTTGAACTTGCCGAAAAAGCACGTGTTTGACTGGATGATTTCAAATTCACAGGTCCATGAAAAAGACGCGTTACCTGCTCGATGCTATTGTATCACAGGGAAAGCAAGTCACATACTTCGCCTTAGATCTGAGTGAGGCTTCACTCTCTTCCGCGTTGTGCGCGCTCGCGGACTTGTACCCTTCCATCCAGTTTGTAGGTCTTCAGGGAACTTACGACGACGCCCTGGCCTACATACAACATCATATTCCTCGCGAGAAGGAGACGAGTCGCACTTTGCTTTGGCTGGGCACTTCTATTGGGAACTCCACGCGTGAAGAGGCGATTGAATTTTGCACTCGAGTTCGTGAGACTGTGCTGAGCAAGGACGACTCGTTTCTTATCGGGATTGATGGACGCAATCCTGCTGCTATCGTGAAGCCTGCATATGATGATCCCAGTGGAATCACGCGGGACTTCATCTTAAACGGTTTGCGTCACGTGGAGAGACTTTTGGGGTATGCGGAGGGTGCTGCGCTTCCACTCCCGGGTTTTGAATATGTGGGACTCTACAATGAGGTACTGGGGCGGCATGAGGCTTATCTGCGGAGTTTGAAGCAGCATTCATTGGAGGTCGAAGGGGTCCTTGTGACCCTGGAAAAGGGTGAACTTCTCTGTGTGGAATACAGCGTCAAGTACGACAAGGGGGACGTGGACAGGTTAGCGAATGGAGCTGGTCTTCGATGGGTTGGTGAATGGAGAGATTTGGAGGATCGGTATTCCCTTCACTGCTTTCAAAAGTAGCGCGCATCGTCCGCGGATAGCCTTGTACCATTTCTTCTTCCATTTTCTCTGTATCGGATAATCTACATTTCACCTTTCATTCTGTACTTGACCGATGTTTCCAACCTTTCGTTGAACGGTTCTTTCAAGATGATGGACACTCAAAAAGAATTTTAATCCAAGCTTGACCCATGTTTCCACCTATCCACGTCCTTCGTTGTAAACTGTACTGAGTTGTACCTTTGATGATCAAAAGTTCCAAGAAAGATGTGTGGAACCAAATGCTGCAAAGGTGTTGTTTGTTTCTGCTCCATGCAGATTCGCATGCAGATGTGTCGCCTTCAAGAATCAGGTCGTGCACGGGAGAAACGATGCATACTGATCTTGCATACCCCGTTTGCTTGGTTCGTGTGCCATTTCTGCATGAATAACTAGAGTGGCTTATCGGTCAATTTTGATCGCTTTTGAAATGGCACACCTTTTGGTCACAGAAAGCAGATAACCTTCCACATCTTGAAATCCATATAAGGTATAATGACAACTCTCCTTGCAAAAGGATTGTAGATATCGCAAGGTCGAGTTTTGTTCTTCCGAAAACGCAACTTCCGATCAGCTATTAAGCTCCGACTGTGTCATAGACGTGTCAATATTTAGTCCACGTTCGAGGGTGGATTGTCCAGTCCGTCCGAGCATTCGCATCAAGGCTTCCATGATTCGCACATCGAAGTTGACACTGAACGTCCGCGCACAGTGTCAGGATCCCACCATAAAGCTCAGTGTTGGCATCAACAAGGAAGGGAAGGACATTTGTTAGTATTCCGGTTCGCGGTCACGTGTTTGCGAACATGACGGTTTATCCTGAGTGTGTGAGGTGATCCTGAAAGTTTGTCACTGATTTGTGGGGGTCAGCCGGCTTGGTGGATTGGCAAATGTTGTGCAAGGATTCACTGGGTCGTACCGGGATGCGCTAGCATCCATTGTTGCCAAAGATTAGGGTGGAGTCTCTGAGATCCTGAACTCGCGTGTTTAGTTTCCTCATTTGCAACCGTGGCCTTGACCACGCTCTTGATTGATGGTTTATTAAGTTTCATATATCCCTATGTGCACTGCAACCGTGATGCAAGCGGGCGTGCGCCTCAATTTTGGGTCCTTCAAAAGGAAGCAGCGCGCCTCCGTAAAACCGGAAGCAAAACTTTCGACAGAAACGACATGGCACGTACACACAAGAGTGCAGTTCCACGCCCTCACAGCGGCGGCGGCCGCAGCGGTAGAGGCAGCAGTAGTAAGAAGCACGGCGGAGGAAGTCACAACTGGGTAATCCTGGCTCAAAGGTAAATGTCGGTTGCTGATCAATTAAAGTAGGGACACGATGGCGATGAAGCTTTTGATATTCTTGATGATCCCATCTCTCTCAAGAATGGTATCACTGCTATGAGCGCTTCAAGCATCAAAGCCCGTAGTTTCAATGGTGGAAATGTGCATGTGGGACCACAAGTTGATTACTGACTCCGATTGATTCGATTAGTTTATCATTCATGATTTTAATAATATTTCGTTATATTCAATAACTAGCAATTAGCAAGAGCAACAAAGGATGCATGAATTCATTCAACATCCAACCATTTGGTTCATCAACGCTTGTTGCTGGGCCATCAAGCCAGATTGCGTGTTCGCATCGGCTCCATTCATTGCGTTCTGAAGGTGTTGAATGGCTCCAGTCAGTGCAGCACAATTGGCTGCCGAGGGAGAGTTCATTCCCGGCGCCATGTTATTGCCATTCCATCCGTTTCCATTCCAGTTGACACCGTTCCATCCTGACATTCCATTCCATCCGATTTGGTTAGCGCCGTTCCAGTTTGCAGCTCCATTCCAGCCATTCCAGTTCACTCCGTTCCATCCCATTCCAGTGGGGTAACCATTCCAAGTTTGAGTTCCCGTGCCCGCCTGCTGGTTCATGAGGTTTTGGATCTGCTGCATGACCGCGGCTTGAGTGGCGGGGTCCAGTCCAGTGAGAGAGTTTTGAAGGGCCGCAATTTGGTTCTGGTTCGCGGAAACCCCGGGCGTGGTGCCTGCTTGATGGTTGAGAAGGCCTTGAATTTGGTTGTTGATGGCAGCGGCAGCGTCCGGAGATTGGCCGACTTGGGCAGCTTGGAGGGCCGCAATTGCATTCTGCTCGGCAGTTTGGCGGCGGTGCAGTGGGACAGGGGACGCGTGGGAGAAAAAGGCAAAGAGACTAACGACCAGGGAAGTGGAAAGCTTGCAATGCATTGTTTTCGAGCCACAAGGTTTATTGGCTGTTGTCAGGCAAGTTAATTTTGCCAGAGCGTCTATTTTATACCAGTTTCGTGAGAATGCGTGTATGCTGTTTTCAGGGTGGGGTGTGAGAAGCAGAATTGTCAGTTTTTTGAACCAAACAAATCTATCCCAGTCAGGCCAAGACTTAACGACTCAATAGGCAACTATCGGCATAAACGAATTGAATGGAGGGCAGCAACACAACGTTAACGGGGGCACCAATTAGCTTTCACCATCTATACGAAGCCGCGACTCCTCAGCATATCCCGTTCAACTTGGGACCGAACTTCAACGCCGATGTCCAAAAGTTTCTTTTTATTCCAACCAAACGAAACGCACCCTTTCGCACAAACCGACATGATCTAGCTCAAGGAAACGTTGTAAACCGAGCCCTCGCTGCCCTGAGAGGCTCCCCCAGTGCTGGAAATGTGAACGAAGCCGCAGCGCAAGATCACGCCATATTCTTGGACTTTGAACGCTTTTTGATGCCAGTAATTAATGAAGCACTCGCGTCCGATGCTCACCTGGGAGCAAGGTGGGCGCCGGGAGACAGCGGGTCACTTCAACGATGCGACACTGTCTCCGAGTTTGGAGTTTCAAGGAGGCCCGTGGAAGATTTTCGAAAGACTAAGGCGTTGGTACCTTCGCAGTCGCAGTGGGCGCATTTGAACTCTTTGCGGATGCACTCTGGGTCGCCAGAGAGATCCGAAGTAGGCATCAAAAAGCTGACCGAGTGAGTTTACCGTAGTCCTATCACAGAGAGACTGATTCCCTGCGTTCAGATATTATGCGCAACTTGTTTTCATCAACCACAAGTTTGATTTGAACGCCAAAAAGGCAAGTTCCTTGCCGGTTAAAGGTTACATTTAATGGTTAAGTAGATGCATCAATCATTCGGATGGTATGAAGCTTTCTCAACTGAAAGATTGGGTAAGTTGCCTTTGCTCATTCATCAAAAGACTAAAAGGCAAAAAATTTGTAAAGTGTTGAGTCCATGTATTCACTTTGAAATGGCCGCTGTACTATACAACATTGCTGCCATATACTCGCAGCTCGCATGCACGCAACCTTTGTGGTCCATTCACGGCAAGAAACTCGCAGCCGATTACTTCAAAGTATATTCACCTTTGCTTTTATGTACTATAGCGTCTCTGATAGAAGTTTTAGAAATCAGCAGGGATTTTTATTTATTTGCGTGATACCCATTCGCAACGTATTCAAGTTCGATTGGACAAAACTTCCGATTTGACAGAGACATCTCTCAATGCCGCAGCCCAGATCATGTCTGCGCAAGCGATGGAATGTTATTTTGACAAAGCAAATGAAGGTACTAGCTGAATGATTTTCTTGAGGCTGCAACTGAAAGGGTTTTAGACAAGAAGAGTAGTCCCGTCATGTCGAAAATCTCTGCCCAAACAGCAGATTTTTTTGACCTCGCCGTTAAGTTCTCGAAAGAAGGATTGAATGTTTTGAGCAAGCAACGGTTCCCAAAGGTAATTACAAGCGAATCACACAAAACACAAATGATTAATTGCACAGTGTAACATAGATATGGTTGCATCAACTGACGGCGAAAACCTACCTCTATGCGGCCATTGCGCATCTTCACGCACCACTCCTTTTGGTTGCAGAACAAGCGCTTGGAGAGCGTGTCGCTCGTCTATCGGTGTCAAAAACTCTCGCACACCGGGCTTTAAAGAGCAGCAAAGATGCTGGAGGTTCTGTCCACGAGATAGTGAAGGTGACACTGACATGTCATCGACATATTCTGAACTCAGCTACCCCTTTGTGCCAGGCATATGTGGACAGCATTCAATCCTCCTATTCTCTTGCTGAAGCTGCCAACTTTGAAAAACACCACCATCCCCATATTGACGTCTCCTTGGCGAGCTCTCTGGCGCGTCCTGCACAAACTCTTGTCCACCCCATTCCAGGAAGTGAGACTTTGGGTGATTTGAGTATGTTTACAGACTTCTTTGCTGCGTACAAGCCGTTGGAAATTGATGCGGATTTGAGCTGCCTGGCAACGTACGCTGTCCAGGTGGTCGAAGGGGCAACACGCGAACTCGAAACCTCGAAAACAGAAATTGAAAGGTAACAATTTTTCATTACATGAGATAGTGCATAACTGGACATGACGACTTGAAATAGCCTAATCTTAGCAAACACGGGCATTCAGAACGAGCCCTTGAAATCGATTTTAAATGAAAACAAAACACGCGCGAACGCAGTTTCTGAAATGATTGAGATTATCCGACGAGACGAACTTGACTTTTCTTGTCACGATATGCTGCAAAAAACAGAGCTAATTCAATTAGCCGTCAGCGAAATGCATCATGAGGTAACAATGACATCCCATCGATGAGCGTCTCAAACACTTTTTGAACAGTGCACGACGATTCTTGAGACTTCGAGACCAACTGGCTTGGATCTTCCTTCAAAGAAGTTATACGACACTCTTTGCAAGGCTCTTCATCAGGAGATTTTGCTCGTTGAGCCCCATGCTTTAGATCTCAAAGCTTTGAAGGTGCTATACCTCAGCGAATCGATCTCGAACTTCCACCCTGTTGAATGGACACAAGAGAACTTGGAAGCTGTCCTCCCATGCCTTGATATCACGCGCTCTTTAAGCATAGAAGATGTTGTGTCAGAAAAGAAACGTGAACTGGCTGTAAAAGATGTGTTAACAAGTGTCCATGTATTGGAAAAGCTCAAAACAGATTGTCTTAATAAGACAGGGGAAATATCTAATTTTGTTGAAAGCATGGAAATTATCCGTGAGCTCTGCTCGTAAATATGAATATTCAAAGAAATCTGACACTAATCTCTTCCAGGGAATTCAAGTGCGATTCACTCGCAAAAACTTCGACTCAAATTGATTGAGGAATCAGTTGCCGTAATCAAGAAGGAAAAGGTATTGGCACTCAAAAAAATTAGTGTAAGTATTTTCCCACCTTCCGATACACATTATAGAGGCAACAACAATCTATTTTAAATTTACAGGAAGTTTCGTCTGTAGTCAAAAACGCGTCTCCCAAACGTCGCGTTGAGGAAGAGTCACGAAAAACAATTGTCAGTTTCGAAAAGGCCATTTCAGACTACAAAAAGTTGCGTGCAGGCTTGACGCTGCAGTTGAGCGTGAGTAGTATTCGTTTTGTTTACGTCAACTGACTTCACTAATTTCAGCAATTTACCAAACATCGAGTGGACACTGAAACCATTTATAAAGCATGTCAGTCTCTAAAGAAAGGTCATGATGGCGATTCATTTGTGACACTCGAGCTGGAAGCACTTGCGCTTGTAAATACCCAATTTGAAACGCTGAAAGCCGCCCAGGAAGCGAAATCGAAAATTCCATCGCCCAAAGCGCCTTCCAACGGGGCTTCTGGATTAAAAAAATCAGAGGAAGACCTTCTGAAATCCATCAAGATTCAGTTGGATAAGATGAAAACTGCGACTCCCATCGTTGCTTCTAATGCACCGTTGAACGAGCTTGACGCCGTCATCTCTCTACTTCGCGAACATGTCAATCATGGACCCAAAGTGCCACTTACCGCAACCCCCGCTGCAACACAAGCAGCTATTGACCAAAATGAGGCTGTTCTCCGCCTCATCAAGATTATCTTAAATGAAAAAGACGCCCCACTTAATAAGGAGCAGAATGCGCCCAAGTTTGAGGATCCTGCTGAAAAGAGTGCAAAAGAGAGGGCAAAGTTCAAGGACGAACTTCACACACTTGCCATTGCACAACAACAAGAAATTCTGCGTATATCCCGCCTGAAGGAGGAGCGTGAGCGTGAGGCAAGAATTGCCGAGGAAGTGGAGTTGAATAGGAGAGCTGAGGTTAAAATGTTGGGGCAGGAAGCATGGAAAGTTCTGACTGGAGCGAGCATGATCAATTGTAAGACTGGCGAGCAAGGAGTCGAAAGGAAGGCGAGCAAAGGAAGACTGGGTCCGCGATATCCAAGTGGATTTTCACTAGGAGCTCCAAGGCGTGGGCACAGCCACGGAGGCGAACTGGGCATCAACCCGTTCTGGCCATACGGGTCTGGAAAAATCAAGCGACCATCTGGTGCGCGTAGAGTTAGCAGTCCACCGTCCGAGAATCAAGACGAAGCCTTTTTCGACACGGAGGAGGACCTCGTAGAGACTCCCACGTTTGCATCGGAAGCTGACTCTGACGCCGACAAGAATGCTCTTGAAGCTTTGCATAATGCTGCAAATCTAGTCGACGCGTGTGCCAAAAAGCATGAAATATATGCGGAAAAAGCAGCCCAATTCAAAAAGATGGAAGAGGAGGCACGCAAAAGGGAATCCTTACTTGAAAAGGAAAGACATGAACGCCGCCATGAGAAGGAAAAAAGGCATGGACACCTTGAGCCTGAACACCATGGATTCCTAAACGACTTGCTGCACATGAATTTCCTCAGTGGGAACGCTGCCAACGGAGGAAGCGGATCTGGTCATACGAGGGCTCCTTTGGAACACCAGAGATCCATGCTTGACTTTTTGCATTGGAACCGCGCACAGCCGAACCCAGTTCCTGAGAATTCCGAGAATCTGCGAGCTTACATGGAAGCGCTTGCAGCCGCCAGGGCTCGCGAGGCGGCTGCGAGTGCAGCCAGGCCAGCGCCCATTCGGCGCCAATCCAGAAACACATTTGGAGGCGGAGGACCGACTGTGATGCAGGTCAACGTACCGGAAGTTGTGCTGCCGTCGGCAGCCCTGAACGAAAAATCGATGGCTCCATCTGACAAGTGCGGATCAACGACACCGGATTCAAAGTGCGAAACGAAAACGGTGCCCGTGCATCATGTGTCGCTTTTCGGTGCCTTGGGAGGCCTCGCATACAAGCCCATTGATATGATTGATCACATCATTCACCCAAGCCACTACCGTCTGTCTGAAAGCGGAGCGCCTGTCGCCTCACCCTCCCGCAAGCCTGTCAATCACGATAAACCAGGGATGGTCAGCAAGGCTGTGCAAGACCTTGAGGAAAGCGAACTCTTGGCTAGCATGTCTTTGTCACCCTCCAAGACGAAAAAATCTATGAAGAAGCGTGACTCGGGAGTCGCAGGGGTCTCAAGCAGCAGTGAGGGGTCGGCCTCTGAAAAGAAGGCCCAGAGCGCGGCGCGCAAGCACGGTAACTTTATTCAACATGACCAAATGCATTCAGTTTCTCACTGATATTCTAGGAAATCTTTCACGGGCCAAGTTTGAAAACGAGCTGATCCTACAACACTTTGAGAACCTCAATAATTATGGCAACATGCCCCAGTAATCAGCAAGCTTTTTCATTTTGATTGGTTTGAATGCTTTTAAGAAGCGAGCACAGCTCGATATGGAGGAGATATGGTTGAGTTGTAAATAGGTGGCTGAGTCAAGGGAACTAAATGTCTGCGAAACGCACGATTGCGGCGCTCTCGTCCGGCGCAGCGTCGCCAACGCCCGCCAAGAAGAAGCCCGTCTTCCACGGCGGTTGGCAGAATCTTCTCAAGACGTACATTGATGCGCCGGAGTCGTTTGGCGCCGGCGTAGTAAAGCAGTTTGACGACAATCTCGTCGTGATCTGCGATGCGTTTCCGAAGGTGGGCATGTCTGCAGCCCCAAACCTTATGAGCTCACCCTGGGTGAATCCAGGCTAAGAAACACTGGCTGGTCTTGCCGCGGACGACCTCCGCTGACTCAGTCGCACAGCTGACAAAAGTCCACCTCCCCATCCTCCACCTTCTCGCCGCCACTTTCGACACCATCAAGCTAGAGCATCCTGACATAAACCTGCGTGCTGGATTTCATGCGCTACCCTCCATGGCGCATCTTCACTTGCACGTCATCAGCGACGACTTCGTATCACCCGCACTCAAGCACAAGAAACACTGGAATTCGTTTACGACGCGCTTTTTCATTCCGCTGGATGAGGTTCTGAGGCAGGTCCAGGAGAGCGGAAAAGTGGAGGTTGGTGTACGCGTTTGCTGCTTCACCTTGTCCAATCATTTCATAAATGTCAAAACAGATTAACGACAAGGAGTTTGAAGAGCTGTTGAAGGGTCCGTTGGTGTGTCACAAGTGCGGAAAGACTCAAAAGAACATCCCAACTTTAAAGCAACACCTGGAACATCATTTAAAGGAATAAAAATACTTATATCAGGGCCTATTTCGCAAGTTTGTTTTGGGTTTCAGTCATGGCTGCGGTTCGCAGTTGCTTACCGACCACTGCCAAGATATCTTGCAATCCAACCGTGTCAAAGGTCGAGATTCATTTAGATTCATTGACTGATGCAGGAATTAATGAATGAAAAACCGAAGCGCGCGAAACAAATAATCAATATTCGAAAGTATTTACCAATCTAATCTTTATTGAAGAAGACTTGGGAGAAAAATCGCAGAGTTGGTGTTGCTTGTATGCAAACACTGAGCACTCGATCGATGAGCCTGAGGACAAACAGTGGAGCCACTTGGACCGCACGATGCCTTCTTTCTCATTTTTTTCCCCTTCGCATACACAACAGGTCATTGCACTGCATCTTCAGCAGACGGTAACGGGATTGAAAGAGGAATCAAGGAGGAGCTCGTTGTCAGGTTTGGAGACAAATTGTGGCCTATTATCATGGAGAGCATAGCTGAAACATGCCACTCGTTTATGCAATGTCTCCAACTCACACTCTTAAAGTGTTCAAGCAGCTAGCTGTCAAGCATGAGATGCAGATAGATCGTACATTCTCTACCTCTACAACCTGCGCAAAACAACGCTGTCATTTTCCAAATTCCCATTAAAATATTCTGAACGATAACGTCATTCAGACACGTGAAAGAGTGAGCATTTATAATTTATGAAGGTTTTTTATAACTTTGTTTATTATCCAGATTATCGCAATCAGCCACTTGCTCAATGACCATTCCTCGATTTCCCCAAAGATACCGAAGATTTATGGTCGAAACGCAGAGCTCTTTGAGTTGAAATTTTCAGGGAAATTCAACACTGAAAGAGTTGATTGTCCTTGCGGTGAAGTTGGATGTGTGCGTTTGGTTGAGAATTGCAATTGGCATGGAATGATAACAACAAGACGACTTTGTGGCGCAACGTAATCGTTGTTTTGAAGGCTCAAAAAGAGTTTACACTGATTCCAATGCTGAGGTTTGTTTCTCATTCCCCTTATATATTCCGATTTGAATTTTGAATGATATTCTGTATGGAATTCATATTGCCTCCCGTGGATTCTGTCATCTAGGTTTGTATGCTGTATTGAGTTTTTGCTATATTTTTCATATTAATTTTTTGTTTCTAGAACAATGGTTCCGAGAAGCAAAAAGCAGCAGTCCGTCGCTACAACGGCACCCCTGCGTTTTAAGCGTTGTTCAGAAACACAACCAAATTCGCAAATCCCGAGTCGATGCTACTGAATCAATTGTTGATTCTCTTCTGGAGCTGAAGGGGCCAGTGTCGAATGTGCCTGGGGCCTCACTGAATTTGTTGGATGCGAAAGTGGTGCCTGACATGAAGATGAGGAATAATTCGCGAGTTCTTTATCATGGATCTCAACTCAAAGGTATCTATATATCATGTTTGGTATAATTTGAGTGACTTACAAGGGTACAGGAATCACCCAATATTCGCAGACGCCTGGGCCAGAATCGCATTGGTGTTGATCCTCCCAATCCCGCATGGAGAACTGTGAAGCAGCAACTTCTCAATTTTGACGCAAAATACAATCCAGACTATTGCATTGCCTATGAAAAACCAAATCACGATCGCAACCGTTGGGCAACGGTCGAATACGCCAAGATTGAGCACAAGTTTATTGATTTTCAAAAGACCTTCGTCAACCCGATCACCAGTATCGAGAGCGCTGCTGACCAATCTATGATCTACTTGTTTGGTCGTGAGCTCACTACACTTTATGAATATCTCTTTCTCGACTCAACTTTTAAGTATGACATGGAACCAAGTCTTTTTCGTATTGCGGGATTTGAGGATCATGAAAACTGCCATCTTGATATTCATGAATTAGTCAATTTGTTATTTGGAGGGCTCTTTTGATTGAGGATGTGGAGGATTAGTGGATGTACTTGTTGTTTCGCTACTTGTGTCATTTGGAAATAAATTCAATTATCAATTATTTTTTGATTGTTGTTTCTCTTTTTGTGAGTTGTTTCAAAGTTTGGGAAAAAATGCTTCAATCTGATTGGTCAAAGAATTCTAATTCTGTGTAATTCATAAATATTATTATTGTTCTTATATTAAACAACAAAGTGGAACAAATAATTAGTTATTCAATTGAAGTTGAAGAATCCGACTTGACTTGCTGTGTTTGCTTCGATAAACTGAACGTTCCAATCATTCAATGTGCGAATGGCGGCAACCACTTTGTGTGTGGTCAATGTTTTCGTCAAACTCAATATACCTGTTCAATTTGTAAGACAGATAGTTTGTTGAACAATAAGCCACTCGAAATGAAGCTTCAACCGTTTATGGATTCTTGTTCAAACAAAAACTGTCAAGTCAAGGCACTTCGATGGAATATGAATGAACATCGAGAAGAGTGTGAATTCACTAAGGCAAAGTGTCCATTCTGCGAAAAGATGACTTCAAACCCTAAGCCCATCAGCTTGATTATTTCATCAAATTCAGATTGTGTCTTCTTGACCTCTGCGTCTTTTGATCTGATTGAATGCTTCGATTCATCAGAAATAGATTCACTCTTCAGCTGAATGATTGTTTGTTCGAGTTCACTGATTCTTTCCTTCAGTGATTGGTTGATATTGAATCGAACGGGCACATCTATTTTAATGGCTATTTCAGATCCAAAGTAAGGAACATCTATCTTGGAGAGCGTTGAGTTAATCTTCTTTTCATCAACTTTATAGATATGGTGGATCTTTATAAACAGTTCCCATTTGGAAGAAATTTCAAATACTTGGAACGGACACTTGTGGATGGAACAACACACTTCATTTGATTTTAATATTGGATAAGAAAATAATTATTTGGAATTAAATATCGAATTGGGTCAAAAATAAGTGTGTTTTTTTTGCGCGTGATGTAATTTTTCAAGCAATTTGATTGGTCCACATCAAAAACTATGTATTTCAATAAGGAGCCGCAAAGGGAAAGAATATAATTGAAAAACAGTGATATACTTTCCTGTGAGGGAAAAGAGGTGGGCGGTGTGTAGGGGCGTTAAATACTATTTTGGAGTACTTTAAATTTAAATAGTTAATATCTGCCGCCTAAGCTGCTCCGTGCAGCCGCCTTTGTTTTACTCGTACCCTTACTTGCCACGTCCGCTGGTACGTGCTCGAAATCGAAGTGCTCCTTGCACTAATTACTGATTGCTCTGGCGATCGGCTCTATTCCCTCGTTTGATCCTGTGAACGGAATCCGTGTGTCACACCTCAAGACTAAGGATACGCGTAGAACCACAGGAACTGCGTAGAATCTTGGTGCGGGTAAAACATTTCAGTTTATCTCCCCTGCTGTTGCTTTGACTGTTATGAGCTTGTTGCTGGCTCAAATTTGATCATGCAAAAAACACAGCATCCATGCTCTTCATAGCTACCCCACTTGGCCTTTTGCTGGTCATGGTTGGATCGATTCAATTAGATTTAGAGAGAAACTATTTCCCATTTTTCTTAATCTTCTCTGTTACAACATGTAACTGGTCAGTGCGGGTAATGTGCGAAAGAGCAAATTGGCCAGAACAGGGAATGTCACAGATTGACCTGATCCGATGCCTCGGTGCCCACCACGTGCTCGCACCCTTCGATGAAGATGCTAATGCCGAGAAAGCTCGCACGAAGCCAGGATCAGTGACATTGTTCCAGGATGTCACTGGCCAAGCGCTTCCGATCCGAGGTTTGTCCTTCGTCGCTTCACCAGTAACACCGGTTCACCCGAAACGGACGCAGAATACACGCTTTCTCGCCTTGAATCGCTGCTGTTGTCTGCCGAAACCGAGTCAGTCTCGTTTGAGACCGGATCGCTGCTCGCAAACAGCGTCTCGGCGACAGTCTCGGCCCGCCTTAAAACAGCAAAAGACTCACTTTCGACAGCGATAAAGACCGACACTGGCTCAGATCCACTGTTTCAGATGGTATTGATTTTAACAAGTTAGGCCACATCCACGGCCCTCACTGCCCCGCAATGCAGCACGCTGCCATCCTCACCGCGCGGGTTGCCCTCGTATCAGGTCTACCCTCTGATGCTGTTTCGATACTATCAGATTGGGTCTTGCATCTGGATGCTCAGGGTCGCCGCAAGATTGATGCGTTGGCAGACTCATCATCTCCCTACCACCACGTGCTCTACCTTATGGCAGCATGTGTGCTTGGTGTGTATGAAACAATAATTATTTTCAGTATCCCTGTGATCATACCATTCTCACGGTTTGCGTCCTCAGGTCAATCCTACCTTGCCGTCAAAGAATGGACGTCCGCCTCGTCTTGCTTTGAGTTGGCATCCGATTTGATAACGAAGAAGCCTCGCATTCCGCCTTCCGTCTCGAATATCATGAATTTAGAGCTGAGGAAATCAGTTCAAGAGGCGGCCTCCGCCGTTGGAGTCCTGGATCAATGGATTGCGTGGACTGAAGAGGTCTTTTACGGTCTCGTTGGTCTTGCCATGGAACAAAAGTAAGCAGAAACTGCAATCAATCATGAGAACAGATTTCACTGAGTGATAGAATGGAGCGCTATCAAAAAATTTGACATTCAACCTATCCCGTTAAAAATAGAAATCAAGACAGTCTATTGCAACTTTCGAAAAAGTACAACCTGCAATTTGCGCAACTTCCAGTCTACTTTCGTCCATCTAAACGCGCCACCGTACTGCGGACTTATCTTGCCACCGCAGCAGCCAACACGCCGTCGTCACCTCCTACTTCGGAATCTGTCGGACCCATCAATGCTAAAGTGGTTCACCCTTTCAATAACGTGTTTTCTCCCTTTACGGGTCTGCCTCGATCGCAGGTCATTTACCCGCCACGGATCTCAGCCACAGTTTTGGCCGAATTTCAGACACTTTTACCACTCTACGAAAGTCTCGTTGTGCATGCTTGTCCCTTTCCTCGCCTGGCAGGAGGTGACGATCCTGCCCAAGATAGGATCATGGCGTTGCGTCACCGTGCCGTAGTTGAATGCTTTGAGTGGCTTGGTATAACGGAAGTTTGTCTCGATGGGACAGGAGGAACTTGGGAGGCTGTTGAGCGTGCGTATCGCATTGTGGAGGTTAGTTCTTTCGCCTAATGCGAACCTTCTCTATCCAACTTGTTACCTAGACCATGTACCGCGCCACGAAGCACACGTTTCAAAACCTCAATATTCTGCGCCATCTGTGTCACGCGTTTGCGTCGCTCTTAGGACACTTGTGTGACAGCGCCAGCGATGCGGAAGTGTCTGAGGCCCTTCTAGCGTTTCGTGCGTATGAGGAATTGTACACGCGGCGTCAGAAAGAAGCTACCGCTGATGCCATCAAACTTGGCGTTGCGTTTGACGGTGTTGTGGATGGTGAGAGGGTGGCAGACGTGGTTGGTGTGCTTGTGGGCGGAGTGCGAGTCTGCCTGGCCTGGTTCCGAAGTGATGATGATTTGGTTGAGTTATTTATATATTCAAACTGTATGTTAAGCTGACGTTTGTGTCTTCTCTTCTAGCTGGAAACTGCCCGGGAGTTCATGGACTTTGCCCTACACATTGTGGATAAGTATCAATCTGGTATTGACCCGACAGACCTCAAAAGTCTGTATGAAGAAATTTACCGTTTCCGTGGAATCGTATATGGGGAACTAGGATCGGAGGTGTCAAGCTCAGATAATCGGCACGAGCTGCAAGAAACAGCAATCTCGTCGTTGAGAGAAAGCATTAGGCTACGGGAAAACCCCGTATCTGATTGGCAGTTGCATTACCAGTGCGCCTTACAGCTGGGAGAAATGGGAGAGGTACTGTTGACATAAACTTCGTGGAACCTTTTTTGATCCCTGTGCTCTCAGGTGACTACCGCGATCACCGTGCTACAAGAGAGTTTGCAAATCAACTCAAAATCAGTTTCGTCTTGGCATTTGCTCGCTTTGCTGCTTTCATCATGTCGACAGTATGTTCAGGCTATTGAAGTTTGTGAGGCAGGTTGGCGGGAGGCCTTGGAAGGCGCATCTATCAAGTCCGCCTCAATAGCAGAGGGTTTCGCAGATGAAGGGGAGACCACGGCAATCATTATTTGGGATTCGGTTCCTGTTAAAGTGAAAGAGGAACTTTTCAAGTAAGTCGCTTTGCTTGTGGTGCAATGACTAACTTAATTTTGACAGCATCAAGCTGACACAGTTGTTGCTCATATCAAAACTGAATGGGCCCAAAGCAGCTTTGGATGCGCTTCAACCGCTTTTCAGCCTTTTCTCTCGCATGTTCAATCCTCTGCTGCGATCTTTGGAGCCCAACGTGTCATCGAGTCCAACTGCTGCCGCCGTCACCCCCTCTGCTTACTCTTACGCCAGCTCAGAGGCTTCCTTTACCAAAAACGAGATACCTTCGCGCATGCCTTCCGCAACTCCTACTCCACCTACACTGGAGGTACCACATTCGCGTATGGCCACAGACGGATCCACGCTCGCACGCGATTCGGAATCATTTTGTCCCCCATATTTCGGATATAGTTTCAGAGTATTTGACTTGCAAGTGTGCTTGTGGATGACGGCCGCTGCGCTCTACACACAAATGGATTGCTTCGTTGACGCAGGTCTTGCACTTGTGGAGGCAGAAGGGATTGCGAAATCTTGGGTTGCACTGGATCAAAAAGTGCATACCCGTGAGTCGCTGCTATTTAAGGGTATCGCTATTGGCAAAGGAAGCTATACGTTTATGAAAGAGGCCCAAATTCCCCTGCCTACGAAAAAGGTTGCAACATTGAAGAAGGGAACTGGGAGAACCACTTTGCGTGCACAAGACGAGCCGGATTTGTTGAAGAGGTGGAGTTTGGCAGATTTGAGTTTGAGGAGAGTCCTGGCTGATGTCTGCTTTGGGGTATGCTTATCTTTTTTTTTTCTGCCACCAAGTTGATACCCCCCTGTGTAGAATGCGATGCTCAAGTTTGCTAAGTATCATAGCACGAACGCCGTTAAGACCGTGCCTTTGTTTTCAAAATACAAGCCTACAATTCAATCTGGACTGGACTTACCAGGATCAAGCGACAGACTTTCCCGAAGGCCAAGTTTGATATCCACATTTTCTGTGAATCAAAATGGTGGTAGCACTTTATCTTTGCACTCCATCCGAGCCAAGGCTACCTCAGTGAGAGGTAGCTCTCAGTCAATCACTGTTCCTGCTGGAAATTCATTGACTGTTGATTCAGTAGAGAAAGCGGCGGGGATCGCTCGCTCTAGTTCACCAGCTTCAGGCATTTCCCAAGCCGCAAGCACTAAGCCGTCGGCCATACGTGAAGAACCCACTGCCACCTTGGATGCAATTATTGCAGATCTTCACATGTGTCTTGCATTGGATAATGAGCATGTTCCATCACGCGTGGAATTGGCTAAGTGCTATAAGGTCAAGTCGGAAGAATATTATGCCGAGTCCGAGTTTTGGTTCGAGCAGGCATGCAAATTTAGCAAGTTGCGAGGATCTGGAAGCGGATCTCGTGGGTTGTCAACTTACTTTGGTGGACTGACAGGGCCTTACGGTGCCGCATGCTGGGAAGGTCTTGGACAAGTTTTGAAAAGAACTGCAGTATCTGGGACCTATGTCAACGAGTCAAGGCTGGAAGTTGCGAAAAACTGCCTGTTCTATGCTGTGCAAACAGACCGCACCGTTTCTGTGCGTGGGTTGCAGGTATTGGGTCGACTCAGTGAATAGAATCTGTTTCAATTTCGTTTTCTTCCCTGCATAATAGATTAAGGTTGGGCGATAACTTTTTCAGTAATCAGTTCATTTGGACCAGGGTTAGCATCCAAAGTCACAGCAGGCACTCCCAACGTTACCTAACCCTAAGCTGAAGGAATGGGAAGGTTTTTGTAGAGGAGAGGAGGTCCAGAGTAGTTGATAAGAATGCACTTTGAGGCTGAAAGATCAAGGAAGTTGCTCGAGCACCATTCAGCAATAATGTTTATATAGCTTAAGGTTAAGGTGGTTAAGGTTCCGACCTCAAGTTTCAAACACGGTGCCTCGACTTGGATGACCAAACTGCAACAAAGACCGCGATGACCACCACAACATAAAATAATTTTTAGGGTTAGGGTTAGGAAGAGGGAATCAGTCCGTGTCCTTGCTGAAATAGCTAAGTCAAACTGCTCCCCATTTATGGCAGCACAGATTGAGTACTATGCTAAAATCCACCT
>MU614693.1:2406-14257 GCA_025201725.1 Chytriomyces sp. MP71
GTGGTTCTCGAAGGAGGTGGCCTTGAGGAATGGGAGCTCGGTGCGAATGAAGCTGGGAGTTGCACCGGAGTCAATCAGGATCGTGACTGGATGGTCGTGGATGGATCCTTGGCAGATGAGGAGGCCTGGGGCATCAGTAAAAGGAGATAAGTGATGCATGTTAAGGCAAACAAGCGGGGGTTGGTCAATAAAGGGTGGTTCCATGTGGTCAGTGGGTTAATCCAGTCTAGGCAAGGTCAGAGAGTCCAATAGGTTGTTCAGTTTGAGTGCAGTAAGTCGTTTATTGCTCGGACCTGGCAGAACTGGAGTCGAGAAAGGACTCCTCCTCAGAATCGACTTGAGTGGTGGCGTTGAGGCGTGGCTTGGACTGCAAGCAGAACAAGGTGCTGGGGTGCTGTTCAGACTTGCGAAATGGACGTGGTTCGCGGTCTTGGATGGCATTTGAAGCCTGGAGCTGGGCGCGGCATTCTTGGAGCTTCTGGCAGTGGTCTGTGTCGTGGCTCGTGATTGGCAATAAACGCACCAACCTTTGGAGCAAAAATGCTCCTTCTGATCTGGGGAGAGGTGCTGGAAGTTGCTGGAAGCACATTGGTGCTGCTGGGCATTGGACAGGTCCATTGGGTCCTCGATGTCTGGAAAGGAGTTATGAAAGGAAGGCATGCTGGAGCACTGGGGGTGTTTGGAGTCATGGGTAGCCTTGGTGCTGTGCTGGTTGGCGCTCTGTCCTTGGCTACGTCTGCTGTGGTGAATGGTCATGTCGTTGAGCTTCTCTGCCTCTTGTTGGAGCTTCTCAAGGTTGTTGTCGATGCAGAAGAGCTCGGGCATGATGCGTAGATGGAGTTTGAGTCCCTGGAGGTATTTGAGGCACAGGTGCTTGAGGGGGTAGGTCATGCCGGAAGCGGCAATGGCGGAGGTAGTTCGTTGAACTGGGCTGAGTAGTCACTGGCGGACTTGGACTGATACAGGTTCTCCATGGCCTCGATGGCCTGGGTGAGCGTGAGCTGGGAGCCGAAGGACTGCTGGATCCACTCAGAGTAGCGTTCCCAGGTCATGGTAGCGCGTTCTGACTCCAGTAGATGGTGCCAGGTGATACGCGCATGGTCATTGAGTCCTGAGGCTATGAACTGGACATAGGTAGGTTGGCCAATATGGGTACAGTCGGCAATGGTAGGGGCAAAGCCGTAGAGGTGGCAAATCTCTAGCAAGCGGTCAAGGTTGTTGTCCAGGAAGTTCTGGAGCTCGTGGGCTGGCCTGTTCTTGCCAGACCCCGCGAAAGTGATGGGCTTGATGGAAGGCATCCTAAAATAGGGGAGGGAACGGGCTACCACAGTGGTACCCTCGACTTGAAGGGCCTGGGCAGGGATGGTGGAAGCGGAAACGGCGGCTTGAGAGCGACGCACAGCTTCAAGCTCGGTCAGGAGGTACTGGTGGGTCTGGTTGAGGTCGGCGTAGGCTTGGGCAAGCTGCTGGAACTGCTGTTCAGCAGTGAGGGGCACAGGAGTGGTGCTGGAGGTCATAAGGATGTCAGAAGAGGAGGACATTCCTCTGGTGCTACCAAATGATAGGGAATTGGAAGGTAAGATATTCAGAACTTGTGAGATATTCCTGGAATTCATTGACGATTTCCTCACCACCTACATTGACGACCTCCTCTGTTTCTCAGAGAACCTCTAAGACCATCTATTACACATTGATAAGATGCTCCACCATATGAGCATGAATAAACTACAAATTTGCCTGCACAAATGTGCCTTCCTCCAAACCTCTATTGAATGGCTGGGATATTATGTTTTCCAGGGATCCATCTCTGTCCTGTTGTCCCAAACCACCTCCATTTGCAATTTTGAAGAGCCAACAAGCTACTCTGAACTCTGCTCCTTCCTGGGCCTCGCGAACACCATCCACTGCTTCATCCATCAACATGCCACCCTCGTGGTCCCTCTTTTGGATCCTCTGTGATCACAAGACTATCCCCTTTGACCAACACTGGAACGAAGACACCAGGAAAATCTTTACTGCAGTGAAATCTGCCTTGGCCACACGAGAAAATCTGGCCATGTTTGACCCACACAAGCCCATCCACATCTCCACAGATTGGTCAGAACAAGCCATTGCCAGCTACCTCACCCAGCCTGACCACGATGACATTAAACAACCCATCACTTACTTCTTACATAAATGTAAGCGTGAGGAATCCAAGTACCATCCATACATGGGCAAAATCCTTGCCTTAGTAGAAACCATCAAGCAACTACATCTACAGGTCTGACCAAGTCTACGTCTTTACTGACCACCAGTCCTTGCGCCACATCCTCATGCAAACCAAACTCCATCCTATCCACCACTACTGGCTTGCTGACCTCCTGTCCTATGATTTTCACATCCAGTGGACACTGGGGGAGTGGAATACTGTAGCTGACACTCTGTCCTGATGTCATTTTGCTTCTGAAGCTTCATCACTGGCAATCTCCTCTCTGAAGTCAAGGACATGTGCACTACTGACCCTGAATTCATCAAGATTGCCCAGTATCTGGTGGATCCCCCTCACCCAGACACCATCAAAAATGACCCTTCAAATGCTCCCAAGGAACTAACCAGCCAAAAGCTCATTACCAGTTCTGTGACCAGCTTCTGGATGTCTACAAGTCCCTTGCCCCACTGTTCATGCCAGGACCTTTGTGTACCACCATCATCAGGAAGGCCCACTCCTACAGTCCAGCCATCCACAATAACTGGGAATGCACTGTATTGCAGATCTCTTTGAATGCCACATCTTTGTTCAACATAGCATTCCCCTCCACTATATCTCTGACTGTGACTCAAAATTCACCTCCTGCTTCTGGAAACAACTCTGCTGTTCACTTTATGTCCAACTAACCATCACTACTACTGCCCATCCTCAGACTGACAGCCAAACTGAACAGAAAAATAACTGGATTCTCCAAGCACTCTGCCACTTTGTCAATTACCAGCAAGATGACTGGGATCTCCACCTTGCCAAGGTCAAATTTGGCATCAACAACACTGTTAATTCTTCAACTGGCTACATGCCATTCTTCCTCACATTTGGCTGCGATCCATGGTCCATTTTTAACATTGATTTTATAGTTTATTCTCCACTCTCCTTACAGGACTTCAAGGCTACCTACCAAGTTGCCAAGGACCACATACGGGATTTTGCACAGTTGCCAAATTACTAAGCTTTCCAAAAGTTACTTTCATTTTCAAATTTCTCGAAGTTTCCAAAACTCAGCTATAAATGTGAACCAAAAGCATGATAATAAAATAGCAAAGTCTTATATCGAATTTGCCTATTCCTAACATCCACTTTGTAAAATTAATCCTTTTAAGTGTAATCTAATTTTTTTAAAGGACTCGAAAGGGACATACAAGGTTCTTAATACGTTAACTATACAACCTCGTTATCCTGTCATACAAATACACATTTTTTATTATAGGGAGGTAGGGGCTTCATCGATGAGCGCTCGACATCTCAACGTTGTGTGTATGGCCTATTAAGACTTGCTATTTGAATCCTGAACACTTCATGGCAATACATAACATTAAGGAAGAACCTGCTTTTTTCGGTCATCAAGGAACATACAGCCTTTCAAGAATCAGTGAATCCTCGAGTTCAACACCTGTTCGTGTGTGTCTGGTCGACGCGCTTCTGGCTCGCGCACATGTCCTGACTGAGACAAGGGCGCCGTTGACGTCATCACAACAATGAACAAATGCATTTCGCAGGCGCTAAAAGGCGTGATTTTCGGGAGTTTCAGGTTTTGGCATTGCGGTAGTGCCCTTGTGCGAAAAGCCCGTTTTTTGCTCTTTTTCTTTGTCAAAAACCAACACAGGTATCCATCCGTCCACTCGCCGTCTGCAGGGACCATCCTATCCCTTGGCACCGTGCTAATCCAATGATCGTCCGCAGATGGCTGCCAAACCCCAGAAGCAGAAGGACTCTTTCTACGTTGCCCTCGCAAAGGACTTCGCCGCCGGAGGTGTCTCTGGAGCCGTCTCCAAGACCGTCACCGCCCCTATCGAGCGTGTGAAGCTCATCATCCAGACCCAGGACGCTAACCCCAAGGTGCGCTCACTCTGCCTCGCTTTGTCGAAAAAGCGATGGACCGTTTTAGAAACTGGCATTCTGAAGTGTGCACAACCATGTACAGATCATCTCTGGGGAGGTGCCCCGCTACACCGGTATCGGAAACGCCTTCGTCCGCGTCTACAGCGAACAGGGTCTCGGTGCCTTCTGGCGTGGAAACTTGACCAACTGCATCCGTTACTTCCCTACCCAGGCCATTAACTTGGCCTCCAAGGACTTCTTCAAGGGTATGTTCCCCAAGTGAGTGTCTATATAACCATGTTTGCCGTTGTCTATCGCCCTGTATGGCTTACAAAACTGACGCATTTCAGGTACAACCCCAAGACTGAGTTCTGGCCCTTCTTCGCGTCCAACATGGCGTCCGGAGGTGCGGCTGGTGCCTTCTCCCTCTCTTTCGTCTACCCCCTTGATTACGCCCGTACCCGTCTCGCCTCCGACGTCGGTTCTGGAAAGCGTCAGTTCGCTGGTCTCTGGGACTGCCTCGTCAAGACCACGCAAGGCCCCAAGGGCTTCCTCTCTCTGTACCAAGGTTTCGGTATCTCTGTTGCCGGTATCATCCCCTACCGTGGAGTCCAGTTCGGTCTCAACGACACTATCAAGGGTCTCAACCCATGGTGAGCCTCAAATTAGAAAGTTTTTTATGCGATTGCTAATATTCTGACACCAGGGACAAGGACACTACCTTCTTCGGAATCGCCTCCAAATGGGCCGGAGCTCAGTTCTCAGTCATCATGTCCGGTTACGTCACGTACCCCTTTGACACTGTCCGTCGTCGTCTCCAGATGCAGGCCGAGAAGCCCGAGCACGAGCGCATCTACAAGGGTGCCGTGCACTGCTTCAACAAGATTGTCAAGGACGAGGGTGCCAAGGCTCTCTTCAAGGGTGCTGGTGCCAACATCCTGAGAGGCACTGGTGCCGCGCTTGTACTTGTGCTCTACGGCGAGATCCAGGCCGTCTTGAAGGCTTAAATGTAGTTGGACTGTGTTAGTTCGTGCTCCATTTTTTTACGTCAGTCTTTTGGATGTGCTTGTGATGGTTGTGCTCGTTGATGGGCGATGGTGTGGTGTCATTAGCTCTCTTGTGTATTCATGGAATGATTGACCTTATTAAAGAGACTTTTATTTGTTGTTACATACTCTTCTTCGTTCAACTTACAAGTCAACTTTCGAAAGACGGAAACGAAACCGAAACCCCGAAATGCAGCTTGAAGAGCGTGACTGCGAAACAATTTAGACTCATTTACTTAAGCCCGCCCACTTGAAATGCTCAATAATTTTTTTAATCTGGAGTCACTTACTTAAGCCCTGCCTCACCAAGTCTGTGGCCACTGAGTATACTTTTTTTTTTGGTCGTGTTGCGTACTCGTTACAATGTTACTGCTTCAATTATCTCTCACCAGCGCAACTCGCGAGCAGCCAGTGCTACATGCAGTGTTCCGGAGATGCGAGGCAGACATGAGGTAGTGGCCCTTTGATCGCCATCCATTTCATTCTTCGTTACTCGGGTCTCTTCTCTTCCTATGCCATTTCAATAAGAACCAGTGACCTATTATCAATTACTTTTACTGTGCAAATCGGCAATGATGTTTGTGTGCAATTGCAGCGCTGTTTCAAGTATTTACAAATCACTCGCGCTTGACGGAACCTTCCCCCTCTGGCATGTTTTCGTACTTTTCCAGCAGCTTGATGTAGTTGTTCTTTTCGCGAAGACGCACGAAGACGACCCTGGATGATGAGGAAGCTGGTTGAGCAAGGATTCTGGGAAAACGCGACGGTCTGGGCATGGATGACTCACAGTCCCATCACGAGGGTGAAGAGTGTGGTAATAAAGTGCTTCTGGGCATGCAGGGTCTTGTTCTCTGTCAGACAGCTGTCAGCTTCGCAAGAGGGTAACACGAGGACCTACGCCACAGTTGCAAAGCCTCGGCCTTCAATCCGCCGTTCTCCTCGTTTTCACGGGCGATGGACGCGAGCGCCACAGCGCTCTCGACAAACAGTAACGCCACGATGGCGGCGCCGACGACGAACGCGGACTGCGCTTGCTTGTTCTCGCTCGCGTCGCGCAAGGACTTCACCATCGCGCGTCGCTGCGAGGCTGGAAGGAGCGACGGCGAGACGAGCGAGCCAAGGTACGCGCCGATCTCGGCGGTGAGGATCAGGAGCGTGATCGCGCTGAAGATGCTCATGACTGGGTGGCGGCGAGACAATGGTGAGTTGGAAAAGAATGACGATGGATTCGCCACCACCGGATCTCGTTGCGGAGCTGGCGCAGGATGACATTCCGCAGCTTGCAGAGGAGGGCGCGGGACCCTCCACAGCAGCCCCAGAGTCTGTCGCGGAGGGCGTGTCGGTCCCTGCGCCCGCTGACGGCACGTACTCGCCGGTGCCCGTCACCATCGTGACTGGATTCCTGGGAAGCGGCAAGACCACGCTCGTCCACCGCATCTTGACGGATCCAACCCACGGAAAGCGGATCGCCGTTCTGTTGAACGAGTTTGGCGACAGTTGAGCTTTTCCTCCGCTTCCACCCGTTGCAGCCGCTGATCAAGGGCTACCCGTGCATCCAGGCTCCGGAATCGACAAGGCTCTCACCGTGGGACAGGACGGCGAGGCGGCGCAAGAGTGGCTCGAGCTCGCGAACGGATGCATGTGCTGCGAGACAAAGGACGCGGGAGTCAAGGCCCTCGAGTCGCTCATGAAGAAGCGCGGCAAGTTTGACTACATTCTGCTTGAAACTACAGGTTGTATGGTATGCATGAGCTGGCCGGATCATACTGAACATAACCCCCCCTTCAAACTAACAAAGGCCTCGCCGACCCAGGTCCCATTGCCGAAATGTTTTGGCTCGATGACGCGGTCCAATCTGAAATCTACCTCGACGGCATCGTCACCCTCATCGACGCAAAACACGCTCTCGCGGACCTCCGCGCCCCCTCCCGCGCAGACGCCGGAATCAACGAATGCATCAAGCAGATTGCGCTTAGCGACCGCATCATTGTCAACAAGACGGACCTCGTCAGCGCTGAGCAGCTCGCGCTGCTCGAGGCGGAGCTCGCGAGCATCAACTCGGCGGCCCTGCGCACGCGCGCGGTGCGCAGTAACGTCGGGATAGACTTTTTGCTCGATTTGCATGCATTTGATGATCGCACAAAGGGATGGTTTGAGTCTGTGGCGACGGAGGACACTCTGGCGCACGGCAACGCGTGTCACGATGCGGCTTGCACGGACGGGAGCCATACACACAAGACGCGACATCAGGTGGATCAAGCCGTCTCAACCATTATGTTTCAGGTCCCATCAACGGCAGCAGTCTCTATGCCCCGGCTGGAAGCGTGGTTGCAGCAAGTACTCTGGAACCGCGTTGTACCCGCGCCATCCTCTTCACCTCATTCAATCACGGACCTAACGGTGGTGGAAAGTGTGACTGTGACGCCAGACGTGATTCGCCTCAAGGCTCTTCTGCATGTGGGTGGACGCAAGCGGGTGGTGATACAAGCTGTACATGAGCTATACGACAAGTTTGATGCAGGTAGCTGGGGCACCGACGAAGTGATGGAGGACAGTGGCAAAGTCGTCCTGATTGGTAAAGGATTGGACAGAAATACTTTAATGACTTCGTTCTTGAGTTGGTGTCTTCAATAGCAACCAAACTTTTCGAATTCCTGGAAGATAAATTCAAAAAAAGGATCGAGGTGACAACCTTCACAACCAAGAAAGCGTTGAATGGCTACAAAACCTTGGACAAGATCCTGTTTGCATGTCCGAACTTTCACACACGCCAGCTTTGGCATATTGTCAAACTCTTTGACTCCGATGCCGCACCATACAATGGAACCGAAAAACTCACCAGACGACCAAACCCCAAGAAAGAAACATTACATCACACGATCAAGCAATGCGGAATCTCGTTTAATCATGACTGCGTTAACGCGCCTACGCGGACAAATGAAACTCACTTTCTTAAATCTGCTTTTGTTCCCAAACTCTAAATGCTCCTTCGCCTGTGACGGCATTGAAGTTAACTTGATGGAGTTTCAAAATTGACCCATGACCTTCCCGGAAGCCAAACCCTCGTTGTTCAGGTCCTTGTGTTTGTTTCGCTCCATAACAGTAATCTGCCTGATATTTTTGATTGGTAGGCGAGAAGTAGATAAGAAAGAAGCATGTAGTAGGTATCATGCCACCAAAGGAAAAGCCAAGTATATGGGAGCAAGAACGCCACAATTTCGTCCGTTCGTTCAAAGAACTCCTTACCCATCCATGACTACCAAAGCAAGGTGTTAAACCTGTAAAATATTCCTCCCCCTGGTTCAAGGCCATGCCCATGTGAGCCGGTAAGCAGTTTTATAGGTTTGTGTTCCTGGACAAAGTCCAACAATCTAAAAAAGATTCATTCAAGGCCACAATTAGTTAACATTCAGATTCACGAGTGATAATGCAAAATGGTGGAAGGATAACTGTTGTGTTGTGTTCTTAAGTAAACATCCCTCGCCCATTAAACGATTCGGTTGATTCAGTGACAACAGACAAAGTACTCTCGAATCCCATCGCTTCACCATCGTCGCGCCCCTGAAGCGATCCACCATTCCTCACAAAATTATCAACACCTGGAGATAGCCCCCCATTCCCGGCATTCAACAAGCAAGCTGCCACCAAGCTCTTGCGACACGGCCCGCGCTTCCGGGCCACGCGCGGGCGCTTGGGCGCGTCCACACACGCGTGCACGATCCCGCGCTTCACCCAGCGCAGGCACGGCCGTGCATCTTGGCACCTTTTTGTTGCTGCCGCGGCGCGGGGTGCATGCTTGCTTGGCGTGCTGCGTGCGACGCCTGGAACCCGCGGTCATTGGGTGGGATAGTTTGGAATGTGGAACAATGAAGCCGTAAGACGCAGTGGAGATGGTAATGGGAGTGGTTATGATGGGACGTGAGTTGCGGGGGCAAGTATACTGTGTTTGGGTGCGGTGCGTAATGATGCAAGCTCTGTGCCTTCTGCGCACAAGCGAAGTTCTGCAATATGGTATCAGGATCTTTGAAAATGAGAAAAAGAATGCATGGACGTCGAGACGAATGCGTTTGGTGAGGCAGAGACATTTTGTAACTCGAGCTCATCAAAGACTGGGTAAAGGTAATTCTGAGCATGATGCGTACATCTGGGTAAGAAGCTCGATGCAACCACCCTTGGGACTGATAAGGTAGAATTCGTGTGGGGTGGGTGGAGGCCATCAATTCGAAAGTAGCATTCCCGATATACAATGCTTGTTGATCTTGAGCAACAAAGTTGGTCTGCCTTGAAACAATAGCGGGGTCGAAGAGGTTGAAACTAAGTGACGGTGTGGTGCGACGGGTTGGCGATGGTGTCGGATTCATGAGGTTTTGAGAACAGCCACTTGGATGATGGTGCGCTGTTGGCAGGCTTGCATGAGAAACGACGGGTGTCACCAGTGGAGGAGGAGGTTTTGGCGGGATGGAGGCGGAAAACTCGTTCTCAGGTGCATGCAGTATCGTCTGTTTTGACTCAATTAGTGAAACAAAGGCTTGCGATGAACCTGTTGCAACGCACCGAGACCGGTTCTGCAAAAGGCGTGCCAGCTCGACCGCGTTGAGAATCGGACTGAACCACGGAGACATCATCCTCAAAATGAGACACGATAATAGTAATTTGTTCTTCTGCGAGGTCAAGCTCCTGAGTGGACCAGTTGGGCAATGTTGAGGGATTGGTGACTGACTCCGACGAAGTTTGCACGTTACGATCCACTGTAGAATGTGGATGAATGATTTGATTGTGAAACGACGGCGCAAGATGGAACCGTTGATACCGGTAAGTATAAGGTGACGTATGTGATGACAAAGGCGCATGACATTCGTACAACGTGTGATCAGAATTACGGGTCTGCCAAAGTGTCGAAAGTTGTCAACGGAAAAACGTGTCTGGAAAATGTACAGTTTGGGAAAGCAAGACACTGACCGCATTCAAACGCGACGAGACCGATGCATCGATTTCGAGCTGAGACTGACGATGAGGCTCAACAAAGTACTCTGTCCGACGCGTTTCTTGAAAGCTGTGGCTGGCTTCGCGCAAACGCGGCCTTCCATATCACCCCGTTGGCAGAATAGAATATTGAGGTCGCGCGATATATTTGGTCGTCAACCAACTGGATTCGGATTGTGGTGCCGAGACGGGATTCGCCTGGTTTGGCGGGATTCGATTTCGCAAAATCAGCGCGCCTTTCAGCTTGAACGTTGCTTAAGCTTTTCTTCATAGAAAAAACGGAGACATCTTATAATTTCATCAAACACATTACATGTTCCAAATAAGGCCCAAAGTCCAACATTACCAGACTGTCCACAATGACCGATTTAGTGTACATCATATCTTGATTTCAAATAAAGCTCAGGTGTCTGTCAATAACAAACTTGTAATTTTTTTCGTAACCCCATAACGACGACTCGAGGACGTTCCTCATGAGATTGGGTTTACACAGTCAATCAGAAAGTTCCAATGAACTTCTCCATGTCGCGCCTTGAAAACCATCTTCAGCTTTCAATCATTCACTTATGCCGCTGTATCCCGCCACGCGGGGGATATCCCAACCTTTTGCCCCGATCACTCATTACATTCAAGCTTCGCGGCATTCAAACCTGAAGCGCATCAAGTATCAAACGCGGACCATTAATTACACAAACTCAAACTGCTTGCACAAATGCAGAGATCAAGGCACCAACTGTACTTGGCAAGACTAGGTGGTTAAGTCGCAGCCAGTGGAAGTGGGAATCAAGCAAAGTGGAGGCAAAGATACGAAATCAAGGGCGAAAAGGAATGCCCGCAGCAATTTGCGTTAGTGCGCGAATACTGGTCTTGCGAGACAGTTACTACGGAGGCCATACACACGCGGGCCTCAACAAGAGTTTGATGTTATCACATGCCAGCAAACGGCTCTCACTTCTCATCTACACCTAGGGCACTTTTTCTCAACGAGCGTCCACGAATACAGATCCGAACGCAGATCCGACCACGAGACCTTTATTTCATTGAAAAACGCGCAAAAGTTCATGAGGCTGCAAGTAAGGGAAAAGACTGAACAAAACCAACACAACACCGTCTGGTCTGTTATTTAAAACGAAGAGAAAATGTCAAAAATCGAGGAAGCCACACAACAAAGGAACGCACCCTTTCCATTTCCTGAATAACTCCCCATTCCAGAATCATTTATGCCAAGTCAGAAGGAGAATGATGGGTTCCTTAAACACGGTGCAACCCAGCAGCCACCATCGCGTCCCGCATATACGTCCCCAACTGCGCTGGGCTCGGCGTCACATGTACACCCGCCCGCTCCAACGCTGCCACTTTATCCTCCGCCTTCCCCTTACCCCCGCTAATAATCGCCCCCGCATGCCCCATTCGTCGACCAGGCGGCGCTGTGCGCCCGGCAATAAAGCTCACGACAGGTTTGGGCGTCGTGCGCGATTGGTTGTGCGCAATGAGGTACTCTGCCGCCTCCTCCTCGGCGCTGCCACCAATCTCGCCAATAAGGATGATGCCCTCTGTCTCCGGGTCGTTGAGGAACACGTTGAGGGCGTCAATGAAGTTGGTGCCGTTGAAAGGGTCGCCGCCGATTCCGATGCACAGGCTTTGGCCCAGGTTCACGGCCGTGGTTTGCGCGACGGCTTCGTAGGTGAGCGTACCAGAGCGGGAGACGACACCTGCGTGTGCGTGGTTACATTGTCAGTGAAAGTCCCATCGA
>MU614693.1:14267-49352 GCA_025201725.1 Chytriomyces sp. MP71
GTGCGCCCGGCAATAAAGCTCACGACTGGCTTGGGCGCCGCGCGAGTCTGGTTGTGCGCAATGAGGTACTCTGCCGCCTCCTCCTCGGCGCTGCCACCAATCTCGCCAATAAGGATGATGCCCTCTGTCTCCGGGTCGTTGAGGAACACGTTAAGGGCGTCGATGAAGTTGGTCCCGTTAAAGGGGTCGCCGCCGATTCCAATGCACAAGCTTTGGCCCAGGTTCACAGCCGTGGTTTGCGCAACGGCTTCGTAGGTGAGCGTGCCGGAACGAGAGACGACACCTGCGTGTGCGTGGTTCCGGTGTGAGTTAAAATCTTCCTGGAAGTCCCATATATATTTTTTACGCACCAATCTTGCCCTTGGAGTGGATGTGGCCAGGCATGATTCCAATCTTGCATTCGCCGGGCTTGATGATACCGGGGCAGTTGGGGCCAATGAGACGGGTCTTGTCCTGGTTCCGAAGCACCTTCATGACCTGTTGATAGACGGAATATGTTTAGTTTCCTTTCAACGTAAATGTGTGCTCGATTTGGCCCTTAAATCTCTCATCTTGCTCCGTCGCAACATACCTTCACCATATCCTGCTGAGGAATCCCTTCCGTTATACAAACAGCCAATGGAACCTCGGCCTCAATCGCCTCAATGATTGCCTTGGCCGCACCGGGCGGAGGAACATAGATCACCGAGGCATCGGCCTTGGTCTCCTGCATGGCCTCCTTGACGCTGCCAAAGACGGGCAATCCGAGGTGCTGCTGGCCGGCCTTGTTGGGGCTCACGCCGCCCACCATGTTGGTGCCGTACTCAATGGCTTGCTTGGAGTGAAAGGTTCCCTATTTGAAAATGCGGTGGTGAGAGTCGGAGGTGGAATTCTAGGGATGCGCGGAAAACCCGGCGGGGAGTTTGAGGGATTGGGGCGCGTTTTCGGTCGCCCCGCGTCCACGTTCGATCCAAACGGACGCAATGCAATCCGACGTTCCACGTTTCGTCCAGTACTTCTGTTCAATAAAAGACTCGCGGGGATGGGGATTACAGAAAGAAGCCTTAGGATCCATTTCCACAAGATCGAACCTGAACACGATCCGTGATTGACCCCAGACACACAGACGAACAACAAAAAGCAAACGCACCTGCTTTCCAGTGAAGCCCTGGCAGATGACCTTTGTGTTCTTGTTGATGGCCATGTTCTTGAAGGTGGCATCATAGCCGGAGGTGACGATGGAGGAGTAGGAGCGCTTCTGGCTCTGGAGGGCTGTTCATTTAGAGAGTATCGGATCAGTGGGTAGGGTTGAAGGGGAGGTTCTTGTGCGCACCGATGCGAGACAGCATTTTGCACTTTTTGGGGACGCTTCTGAAAACGACACTTGCGGGGTTCGAACCAGAAAACCTTGGACTTGAAGAAGGTGGGAGGGGCGCGACCCGAGCAAGAGCAGAACAAACCGGCAGCGGCTTTGAGTGACGAAACCCGAGAATCTGAGCAGCGCAGAAGAGCGAGTCTCGGTGGTTGGGGAGTGGTGCGGCAATGGTGGTGAGACGAGGCGGGATCGCATCGCATTGCATCGAGGGTGTCTCTTTCCCGCGCTTCTTCTTCTTCTTCTTCGCGGGAAATGATGGCTACGATGCAACGAGTTTCGAGTCTTTCGATCCGCGCGCGTGGCACCCCGCCCTCCGCCCTCCGTCCGCCTCCCCAACCGTCTCTTGCTCTGTCTCGTCGCAGCATGGAGACCTAATCTTGATCTTATCCGACAATGGCTGCCCTCCCCGTTGCAGTGGCTGGAAAACAGAGATCATCCGAATTCATACCAACTCAAACCCAATAACAACAGCACACACAAGCTATGGCCTCCGCGCAAATCAAGATTGGAAACTACACCCTGCTCGAAACTCTCGGGGTCGGCTCTTTTGCTAAAGTGAAGCGTATGTCCTCAGCCCCTCTGTGACGCAACCTCCACTCACAACCATACGCTCCTACAGTCGCCGTCCACTCTCAAACAGGCCAAAAAGTAGCCCTTAAAATTATTAATCGTCGCAAAATTGCAAACATGGATATGGTGGCACGCATCAAGCGCGAAATTCAGTACATGCGCCAACTCAGGCATCCTCATATTATCAAACTATATGAAGTCATAACTACACCTACCGATGTAATTATGGTCTTGGAATATGCGGGAGGGGAACTTTTCAATTATATTGTTGAGCGCGGAAGGATGCCCGAGGAAGAGGCTCGGCGGTTTTTCCAGCAGTTGATTTGTGCCGTCGAGTATTGTCATATCAATCACATTGTGCATCGGTGGGTTAATTCTTGAAAATGTACCGATATGAGCGTAGTGAGTCAAGACAGGCTTGCGGCGAATGTCGAACGTGGAAACTGACTACGCGAAGCGACAGCGAGGACTGACCGAGTGCGAACAAACCTACGGGGAAAAAACGAAATCTCTTTGTATGGGGCACAATGCGTGCAAAGAACAAGTCAAATGTGTATGTCTGATCGAATTTGCATCAGCGACCTTAAACCAGAGAACGTACTGCTGGATGAATGGAACCAAGTGAAGATTGCAGATTTTGGGTTGAGTAATATCATGAATGACGGAGATTTCCTCAAGACGAGTTGCGGGAGTCCTAACTATGCTGCGCCGGAAGTGATTGGGTTTGTTTACCGAGCCAACATCTTCGACTCAACCTGATTTGGAGAATAGCGGGCAGTTGTATGAAGGACCTGAGATTGACGTGTGGAGCTGCGGCGTGATATTGTACGTGATGCTTTGCGGGCGGCTCCCCTTTGACGATGACTATATCCCTAACCTCTTCAAAAAAATCAACGGTAAGCACTTTGTTTGCGAAGTGTGATAACCGCCAAGTCTGAAACTCATTTTGTAGGCGGAATCTTCACACTCCCCTCCTACCTCACTCCGGCAACGCGGTCCCTGCTGCTCGCCATGCTCACGGTAGACCCGCTTAAACGCATCACGATCCCGCAGATACGCAAGAATGACTGGTTCAACGTGGGCTTGCCTGATTACCTCAAGAGTGTGCGCAAGCTCGTCAACAGCATGGGCAAAGTGGACATGGGTATCGTGATGGAGATGTCCAAGGTGCGTTGCCTGACGTTGTGGGTGGAGGCTGAGTAGTTTCACTTGCAGAAAGTCAACTTTTCTCCAGAGGCGATCGTGGCGGCGTTGCATTCAAGCCGTAATAACCAGTTGCGCGTTGCGTATCAATTGCTCTATGATTACAAGGTGTACATGCGGGCGGGTGAGATGATTTTGGCGTTGGTCCATCGGGAGACCTGATGTTCGTTCCAGCGCAACCGACGGGCGGATTCAAGAGCTCATTTTTGCTGTCTGCAGCTGCCTTTGCCGCGTCTTCCTTGGTTAGTTTGTTTTACCGCGTTTTCTTTTGCGATGCCTGGATTCATGACTCACCCCACAGTCGTCGCCTGCCTCGAGCGTAACCAACGGAGAGTCCATGTCATCACGGCAGTCAATGCGAGAAGAGTATCCCCTCAACTCCATCCAAGTTCGCGGATCCCGATTTTCAAAACGTGAGCTCCATTAAATTGTTCCGTCATTCCCTTTACTAACCAAAGGAAGCCTGCCATCATCAGCGGCGCCCGAACCCGTCCCAGGAATCGCTCCGCCCAAAAAGAGCAAAAGCAAAAGCAAATGGCACTTTGGCATCCGTTCGCGCAGCCCGCCCTTCGACATCATGCTCGAAATCTTCCGCGCGCTGCAAAACTGCGGCATGCAATGGAAAAGCGTAGATCCGTTCCACATCCGCGTACGGCACGCGGCCGCGGGTGGGGAGGTGGTCAAGCTCGATATCCAGCTCTACAAAGTGGAGAGCAACAACTTTTTGGTAGATTTCAAGATGAAACCGGATGCGAGGACAGGGGACGAGCCGGATGAGGATTTGAGTGTGATTCCGGTAGGGGGCCGGGGATCGCCTGTGAGGGGGTCTGCGGCACAGAGTAATTTGGCGTCGTTTGCGTTCTTTGATGCTTGCGCGAAGCTAATTACGGAGCTGGCCATCTCCGCATAGTGTGAAATAAAAATTGTAACTTGTTTGAAAAAAGGGGAGTTCTTTGGACATGGGCGAGGGAGACGACAAAAAGTTCAAACTTGCAGCTCTAGCCGCCGCACGTAAAAGTGCCGATGGGTGCGTTTGACTCTCCTTTATACTGTGCGGAAGTCTGGGCTCGGTGGGGATGCAACGGAAGGCCAACATCTGACAACAAAACAGGGGCTCAAACAAGGCCACCTCCGGATCCTCCTCCGAGCCATCTTCCTCGGGCGCGGCCGCGGCCAGAGCCAAAGCACCGAGCCAGAAAGAGATTGACCGACGCGAGGAGGAATTTGCGCGCAAGTTGGCACGGGAGACGAAGGGAAAGAACCTGGATGAGTACGACACGGGCGACGGGTTTCTTGTCGACAGCGACGATGAAGAAGTTGGCGATGATGGCTCGGAGGAGGAAGAGGATTCAGAGGAGGACGAGAAGCCACGGAAGAAGGGAAGTAGCTCTTCCTCAAAGGGAAAAAAGCGGAGAAAGGATGACGATGATGATGACTCGGAGGAGGAGGAGGGAACCAAAAAGAAGGGAAAGGGAAAGGATAAGGCAAGCTTGTTTTTCTGTCAGTCTCCTCGTTATCTAACCCTTTGGTGCACAAAGAAGGACAAGAAAAAGAAGCGTGAAGAAGACCTGTCTGAAGAGGAAGACTCTGGGGACGGTGAGTCTTCTATACTTTATTCTTGAAAAATGCGCATTTCTCAAAGTGAACGCGGGGTAATTTTGTCAATAGAGGATTCTGGGGAGGAACTCGACATGTCCAACATCATAACGAGTTCTCGTCGCACGAGGGGCAAAAAGATTGACTTTACCCAGTTTGGACCGGATCCGGATGACGAGTGAAATGTTTCTGCAGACTGATCTCTAAGTTTTTATGCATGATACTGTGAACGGTGAATCTGGCGTATATAAACTGAATTATTGGGCTATTATTTGGCGAAAATTGGCAAATGACTCGTTTGTCTCCTTCGTTGTTTCAATTCACACTGACCGCTCCGACGTTACAGAACGCGTCAACAGATGCTCAAGTACGTGCTGGAAATGCTTGAAGGCTCCCCCGTTTGCGTTGTTCCCATTCGACAGCCTGCATCGTCCCTTGGAAGACACTCCAATGTATTCTTAGGGCATGACGATCCTACCCGAAGCCGAAAATGAAATTCGCGCGAATGTGGGGGCTTATCGGGCACGGCTATCGCCACATTTCACACGCGATGCCCTATGTGGATTGCGCGATTCCAAAATGTTTGGTACCAAAGTGCCAGAGGTTCAAAAAAATAAAGAGACCGTACGGAGAGCGGCTCAAATATATCTTCAAGTGAAGACTGGATCTGTGGTATCAAAGTTTTATATCACAGGAGGTTCCTCCCATCATGCTGTCGAAAGTGTTGAAGAATGCAAAATACAATGCTCATGCAACCAAAAAATGGTTGCTTGAGCCGTAATTGTTTGGCAGAGAAGTGGCTGTGAAGCCCTCGTTTTTAATTGGCAACTTTGCGGCCAAAAAAATCGCACACATGAAAATGCTGAACTGCCATAATGTCGTTTTATTACAAAAGAAGGAAGAACACAAGCAGGAGCGGGGTAGTGATGCGAAACAAGAGGGTGATAAAGCTAACTTTCAAGTAACTATGCGGCTCCATCTGCAACCTCAAGCGCTTTTGCGGGCTGGTGTCTGACGCTATAGAGTGGAAGGGACGGAGAAACATCTACAGCTGGTTGCTGCACGCTTGATTCATTAGCACCAAACGTGCTTGCCACCAAAAAATATGGTGTCGGCAGCCCTTCTCCTTGTTCATCTCTCCCCTGTCGCAGCTGCTGCTGGTATTGCCTTTGATGCTTCACAAACTCGAGCCGCTGCTGTTGAAACACCTCCACGTTGCCCCCTCGCCGCACGTGATCGTCCATAATGTTCCCCCCGCCCCTAATACCCAGGCAATAATTTTCTTCCACAACTGCGCCGAGAGTGGGCACCTCACTCCAAGCCAAACTCCTCTCAGCGACACTCGTCGAACCCGCGTTCATGCCCCCCGTGAAATCGTGAAGCAGGACCGGGCCAGGAGCCCCAATCGCGCCGTCTTCGTGAACGTCTGCAGTGGCCGGCATGGGCATGAGCTTTGTTCCTAGGTTTCTGCCATTTCTTCCCTTGAAGGCAAAATAGCGACGGCGGACCCAGAGGAAGGATCCCATACAGGATATGGCGATAATTAGAGCAATAATAATTCCGATAGCCAAGGGAACGTTGACGGATCCCTCTTTGTTGCCAGAGATCTGAGAAGAGTTTGTTGCGCCCGTAGTGGTTGATGTTGCGTTGACTACGTGGGGTCCGTCAATGAGCGGGGGATCGCCTTCGACACCATTATTTCCTCTGCGAAACAGTCGCAAAGTAGTTGTGAGCAACACGGAGTGGTTCGAAGCGTGGCGCGCAACCACTCGCTCACCCAGTGGGAACTCCGCCTCTACCTGGAATGAAGCCTGGCGGTGGAGCACCACCTGGCGGCAAAGTGGGAAACGCAAGGTTCGCGGGAGGTGGCGGCCACGGGAATCCCACGGGCCAGGCGGGTGGAGTCGGGGAACCGACTGGGAAGAACCCATTTGGGGGCGCCGCGCGCCAAGGAAGCCCAGGCTGCGGTGGAGGCGGTGGATACGGGTAAAACGGTGGCCATAGAATGTTTGGCGGCGGGGGTTCGGTCGGATACGGGTCTGGAATGGGAGGTTTCGTGGTAATGTCCTACTGCAGCCATCAGGGGCCTACTCACAAGGCATGGGAAACCCAGGAACTGCAAAGATGCGAGGAGAGGCAGACGGAGAGACGGCTGCGCGGGTCGCCGTGGCTGGGGCGGTGGCCACGGCGGTTGCTGTGGACATTGGATCGAACGAGAAGGGTCAAAAGCACCCGCAAAAAGGGTGGAGTTCGGCGAATTCCTCCACAATTAACTACACCTTTATGCTAATAATCAATAATGGCGTGTAGCCAGCAATTTTCCGTCACTGCTAAGGAAACGCTCCTCCACCTCGTTAGACAACGTCGGGACTTCGCTCCACCCAGTCGATCGGCCGTCTTCATCGACTAAAGATCCATTCTGCATACTAACAACGATTGGAAGGACCAACCGTTGCGGTTGTGATGACTTTCGTTGCTGTTCACGGCGCCGCCGTCGATACAATAACCATACAACTGCAGAACATATCAAAGCAACCCCAAGAACAACACTGCAAACGATGGAAATAAGCGTGGTAGTGCTGGACGTTGAGCTGTCTCCGTTGTAAATGAGCGTCATCGTCGGGGGGCTCGGCGATCTGGTTGATGACTGAATGCCCCCAGCTACTCGGACGGGGAGTGAGAGACATACTCACGGTGAAGAGAGCAACGGAGGAGGCCAGCTCACTCCGGCCGGCCATCCGGGCGGCTCAGGTGCGCCAGGTGGGAAGATCCCATCCGGGGGCGGAAACTGACAGTTTCCTTGCGGATCAGGCGGAGGAGGATACGGATAATCTTCCGGCCATTGATACACTGTCGAATTGAGCCACGGACAGGGGTACCCCGTTCTTGACCAGCCCATATTATGGTTTCAACAAAACGATCACAGTTAAAAAGGGGTCCTCCTGGAGCTCAAAAAATCCGTCTCCACCACTTCATCCGACAGCGCAGGTATCTCCGTCCACAACACCGCGCGTGAGCCAAAGCTAGCCTTGTCCGCGTCCCTAGTGTCGCACGGGTGCGGTCCCCAATGCTCCATTTCAATGCTGAATGGTAACTGAACCTGCTCTTGGCACTCAAGCTCCTGATACCGCGTGAAGGCGCAGAGAATGAGCATGACGAGGAGCGTAACAGTATTGGTGGTATCGGAAGTTGTGTGATGTCTTGGCCCGACGATTGTACTTGGATTGACTGGGCTGCTGCTGCAATGCTGCGGTAGGTCGTTGACTGCTCACATTAGGCAGAATCTCACCCAGATATCGCTGTGAGGAGAGATGTTGCCAGGACCATCCTTGCGGCCAGTCTGGAGGTTGTTCTGTCAGTGGAGAAATAACAGCATTCGGATCCCAAAGGAGCACAAGTCGGGGATAGGGGTATCCAGGAGGACACTGGTACACGGTTGAAGTCCATGTGGGACACAAGTCTAAAGCCACAGAGTTGGGGAGATTTTTCTGATGGTGTGCATTTTCCGTCCCCCCTCAGCCAGAGCCCAGTCAGCCTCCAAACATAATGCTCCGAACTGTTGCCACCAAAAAGCGCAGCCACCGAAACACTTCACATAATTTTCATTCATTGTCGCAACGCGTTATCAACGCTTCACAAGGCAAAAAGAAACCAGGCCTTGAATCACACCTGCCACTCTAAACGTATCTCCGAGCACAGAATCTAATGCAGATATTCTTTCCAAACTCTCGTCTCTCGCACTTTGCCCGAATGAAAATGCAGAGAATCCGTTCATGACGCGTTCACGGACCTTGCGGCACATTGCGTCAGTCAAGCACTGGACAAGGATCTAAAAAAATTTTACCTCATCATCCGGAATCTGCATAGAAAGGCATTCCACATCCTTTGAGAAAGTAAATAAGTCACGCAACTCTTCTTTGCTAAACTTGGTGGCACCGGCTCCTTCTCCGGCCTGATCCATCAAGGCATCGCTAAGTCCCATCTTGCTAATCTGCCGTTGAAAAATACTGCGTGCCACTGAGTTTAAGGGCTTGTCACACCAAACAAAAACTCGACGAACCGCTCCTCAATGCTCCCCGTTGTCAGGAACCGGTAAATCTTGACAGGCATCTTTTGTCCCTCGCGCCAGACCCGCGCCATGGCCTGCAAACAGATGCTCGGGTTCCAGTCAATATCGAGGAGGAAGAGACGCGATGCCCCAATGAGGTTCAGGCCCAGGCCGCCCGCTTTGGCCGAGAGAAGAAAACAGAAGAAGGTTGAGGCGGGTGTACGGTTGAATTGGTCGACGAGGTTCTAGACGGGTGATGGTAAGCCACAGGCGAGAATTGACGGCGTTGGAAGGATTACTTGACGCTTTGACGAGTCGGTTTGCCCATCCAGTCGCAAGAAAGTCATATTCTTACTTTGTAGCAGTCCTTGGACAACATCGAGCGTTTGCGTCCAGTTTGAAATAATGACGACCTTTCAATGAGGGCTCGTTTCAGGCACGACATTGAAGCCACAGAAACTACTCCACCTTTTCACACGTCGTCTCCTTGATGCGCGTCAACATTTCCGATAAAACTCGTATTTTCGCTGATACCGGAAGCTAGTTACATGATAACGGAGAGAGGGAACAGAAAGATGGGAGCCTACAACTCAATTCAAACACGCTCAACCCAACCACATCAAACTCCTCCTTCATGAACTTCGACAACCCCAACTCCACAGCAGACCCCGTGTCCTCGTTATGCACCTATTCATCGCATGAACACCTCAAAACAAAATCCAGGGCAACTCACCAATGCCGCTGAATTAACGAGCTTTTTCAACAGAGTAATGTACCCCAACACATTCCTCCCATCCCCAGATCCATACACGCGCCGTACGAGCGGATGCGCAACTACATGCTCATAGACGCGTTCTTGCACCGCCCCAAGCCGGATAAACAGTGTTACTTCCGTCTTTGGTGGCAGACTACGCCCTCCCTGGGCGAAAATGGCGCTGGTGCGGCGAAGGATAAATGCCTGAGTGATACGCGACAGCTCAAACGCTCTCTAGCGTGTTGAGAGGAACTATGAACCAACCCAAGCTTGAACGCGGAGCAAGGCTCAAACCTGACTACCCAAATCCACATCCACCGTCGCAGCTCCTTTCTCACGTCCCTTCAGGATCGGATCTTCGTACACACGATAGAACACGTCACGACTTCCTAACACGCCAGGATTCACGAGATCGCACATGGCATGGAATTCGCCCAAGTCATTCTGGAGGAAGAGCCCAGAAATCGTGAGCAAACGCTAGATGACGGGGACCAGAAAATTTTGTGTTCTAACCTGAATGGGCGTCCCACTCAGAATGACGCGTCGCCGCGTCTTAAGCCCGGCCAAGATCTGCGACGCTTGCGTAGCAGCATTCTTAAGTCGATGCCCTTCATCTGCAACAACAATATCGAACGCCGTCGTGTTCAACGCGTCCTTCACAAGTCGGAGCTTCTCGTCTGGCAGAACTGCCAGTAAGCTAGAACTCACTGCATTTGAAAAAGAACGAGAAGCCTACATCCACAAATCAAGACGCTGTAGACCTTGCCGACGGTGAAGTTTGCGATATCGCCCTTGTCCGCGAGGACAAACACGCGGATACGTTCCTCTCCGAGCCATTTGTTGAATTCGCGTTTCCAGTTTAGGCAAAGGGTCGCTGGGCAGACAATGAGAGCGCGTTTGACGGGGGGCGGTGCGTTTGCGATGGCGGATTGTTCTGACGAAGCGTCACGTGAGCAAAATGAAGGAGAAAGACATGAGCGCATCAACTGAGGAGGGTCCAGATGAGGGAGATGGCTTGCAGTGTCTTTCCAAGTCCTGCACAGAGGGTAAAAGGAAATTAATGGTTTGAGGGCAATGCGAATGAGGTTGTACCCATTTCATCTGCCAGGATGGCGCCGCATCCGTCAAAGTCTGAATATTGTCACATATCAAGATAAGCGTATCATGCAATTCAATATGCTCACCTTTCATACCCATGACACATTCATAGAGAAAATGCACCCCTTCGACTTGATGCGGTCTGAGATTGACAGCCAGAAACCTTGACCATACAACAGAGTGGACGCGTCACAGTGCATCATGATTGACAAAAAATAATGATTCTTACGGATCAACCACAACGTCTACAATCTGTCTGTAAATACAGCAGTGAATGTCCATCAACAGCCAAAACTCCATTGAGTTGAGCGACACGAACCTCTTGTCACCCTTGGCAAGCACAGGTCTCATGAGCACAATGGCTCCGTCCCCTTCAGGATCGTGCCTTGGCTTCACAATTTGCACAGTTGTCATGGGTGCCGATCCTTTACCGACAAATGAGGGGGCCTTGAACTTCCCGCCCAGAACATTGGTCGATCGCGCCCTTACAATCGAATGGGATACGGATGCCGAGGATGCACCAGGTGCCGCGACGAGAGGCAACTGCTTGTTTCCGCCTAGAAAGCATTCTGTGATGCGAGTCAAATACCACGCGCACCAAGATTTCGAGAATGGCATGTATTTACTTCCTGAAGCATAAGTTTCCCACGCAATCTCGCATGAAATCTGCTCGCGAATTGAGCGCAGTCAACAGCTTTGGACAAAGAGAACACACCTGAATCTCCCTTCCGCCGCCGAACGCATAGATAGTCTCATCCAAAGGATCGTTTGAAAGGATGAATTTGCTATGTTTTGCGATTCTAATAATTTCGGGTGTTCGTTGTCAGTTTTGCATTTTCCCATCCCGTCCGACCAAACACACTCCCGTCCGTCGGAGGAGATGAGCACCGCCGATCCAGTCTCTGCATATCTCAATAAGCTTAAACAGCGTTTGTGGTTAACAAAGCCGGAGTGCGGAGGCCACCTGTTCCGACGACACATAGAGCATCGTCGTCCCAACTCTTGTGCTTCTTTGTAAACGACTGCTTCTTGCGCACCAACACGCTGAACACGCGACTCTGTGCGCTGCTTGTAGTTTGCGTTGGCGCAGGTGCCAGCGCCTGGGCGGTCGTGGCGAAAAGCGGGCGCTTCAGTCCGGACATTTTGCGTTTCTGGGACTCGATTAGAGTTCGGACATCCCAGGCCAACGCAAAGCATTGAAAACGCAGTGGGAGGATTATCATTTCGCTTGTTTCATACTTATTATTCTTAGTAAAAATCAAAATATTAGCATTTGTTGCTTTGTTCACGTGGATTGGATCCTTTATTGGTCGCCTCTCGGCTTGGACCCAAGGTCAAGGTTCCAGTTCCCAACATAACAAACGATGGTGAGGCGCAGTCAATCTTGGAGTGGGAAACACGCTGCGAACGAGTAGTGAAATAACAACTCTTTCGTCCTCTTCCCGCATGGTTTGGTGGAAGGGAAACCTTGGCAGGTTTGTGAAAACAACAACATACCGATAAACGGAACTTAAACCGCGCTTCGAAGTCATTTTGCATTCTAGAAGTCTGAACATGCCTGCGTAAGAACGTACCCGCATTTCTAGGTAGTCGCGTGTTGCTCTGTGCTGGAACACGCCCCAACACTCACTTGCATTTCAATGGTCCCGCTGTGCGTCACTATATTATGCTTGAATGTTACGTGCCCGACCTCGCACAGGCAGTTAAAACCTATTAAATGCCATCATTTGACGGGCTGAATTGATAACATCATTTCTACTTGTAAACACGACAGACATACTATTGGTCAGCTTTTTTTCTAAAGAGTGTGTTGATTTTGATCTTAGCTTTCTGACCGACAAAGTTCTGAGAAGTTACATGAGCGGTGCCGAACCACCCCTGGTTGAATTCACTTGTACGGACTTACGCGCCCCTCGAAGACTGGACTTCGGAACTTCTGTAAGCTCAAATGATTCAAGTCCTTTTGCTCTGGCGTTGGATGTCGTCTGACAAGACTAACCTTCGCTTGATAAAAACCAGCCACAGCCCAGTCAAAGCGGCCGTCAGCAACCTGCGCCCGATGACGATATTGTTCGTTCGAGCCTTGCTTCCATGGATCGAAGCGCGTTGAAGAGAAGCGGTGGCGCGGAACCACCACTCGAGGCAGACCTAACAAAAAGACGGAAGACGGTGAACGATTGCACAGCCCTGCTGCTTATGCACGACACACATATTTTTGGAATTGGTAAGATTCTAGTTTTCCTCCGCGGTTGTCTAGGCCTTTGTTTTTGTTTTATCGGCGGTCTGAATTGCTGACATGGTACTCCCAGAACAAAGATCCGCTTTATCCAGCTCTTTGGACGGTCCTTCCTCCTTAGATTCTCGTACATCTGCAATTGACTCCTTATCGCCACAACATGACACGTTGCGAGCACATGGAGGTGTTGGCGGGCCGACAAACATTTGCCCCGCCGAAGCCAAAAAACTCGGTCAGAACGCTCCCCAATCTCATGCTTCCCTCAACTCCGCCTTATCGAACACTGCTTACGTTCTGAAATTGAAATTGCAAAGTCTTAAACACGAAATGGCCTCCAAACCTGCAGACAATCGTCCCATTGCAACTTCAAGTGAGCAAATTCATCACACCGAATCTGCGTGGAACAAGCAACTTCCATCAACCTCGTTTTTAATTAATGAAAAACCTGCCGTGCTTAAGCGCTCCTTCGCGATGAGCGAAGCTTTGCTGCCCAACATAAATGAAAAGCGTGTTGCGCTCAAACGCGTCCAAGAGACATCGCACGGCTCATTTTCCCAGACGCGTCATTCTCAAGATTTTAATCAAATGGGTCGGCCGCATTATAACACAATATCGGTCTCGTACGACCCGCGCTTACACCCAACGCAAGACAAGGGTGCCCCTCACTCTCACTCAAAACCGGAATTGATTGTTGTCGAACGCACTGCTTCCTCGCATAGCATTCTCCGCCCTACAAATTTGCCCAAAGTCATAGTCAACAAACTTTTCATGGACTCTGGATGTGACCGAGACGCAGACTTGCGGAACAGAAAGCGCAATGGACCGACTTGTAGCAACCAAAAGCATGTGAATGAGCCTAAGGGACGAAAACACACGTGCGGTCCACATTCGTTGCGCCCCTTTAGGGATTTCATCTTTGATGCGGAGAGGATGACAACCGTAGATGTGGACTGTCTGTCGAGACTGAGGCGCTATTCTCGGATGGATGTGACGGCGGCACAGATGGTGGAGGATTCTGGAATCTTGTGTGCCTCAGGGCGGCTTGACGCGCCTAGCATTCCATTCAGTTGCTTCAGTACATTGTATCACCATGCCGCGAGTTTTGGGAAAAATGGGAGCCAGACTCACAAGCGCACGGGGGTCACTCGGCTCTCCTTCGGCAAGTACATCGTCTTTACAGTGGTTCAGCACAAGGAGCACTTTGAAGCTCAGCGGAAGTATGATTCCTTTGTCCGAGCTATCATGAAGTACCTGTTTGGAGTTGATGGAGAAAAGATTCCCATGGCGTTTTTCCTGGCTGTTGTGTTTGACATTGCGTTGGCGGACCTGACGTCCCCCATCGCACGAACCGTCTTAAAAGTGGACCGCACTCCTTATCTCATCAACAGCACCAATTTTGCAAGTGTCTGGGAGGAGATGAATAACATACTGAGTACAATCGATGCGGCGAAGTATAAGAAAACCCTTGAACTCACTCACTTCCAAGACTTTGGCAAATTTCTGGCACCGTACTTGAAAGATATCAAGCATAGTCGTCTTGATGTATTTACGGAGGCCGTATCGAGCAACCCCAACCTCACAGGCATCACCCTCGACCCCGAGTCCAAAAATATCGATCACATCCTCCCAGCCTTCACTAACTGTCTTGGTCTTACTACCATCTATCTGAATTCTTCTGCAAAGTACAAAGCGTGGAACCAAGCTTACGTGCAAAGTGTCACCTTTCAAAAGCTGCTTGTGGCCGTGGAGAGCTGGAACCGCGCGGACTTGCTCAGCCCCGATTCAAACGTTTCTTATGCATTCTCTACTTTGTGCATTTCCGGTCGCGTTCGCGCAATCGAGCGGGAAATGGTAGAAGTACTGAAGAAACGCAAGAAAGTGAAAAAGGCTTTTTTGATTTTCCGTGGACATGTCACTATTCTGCCTCCTCCCCCAGTCGCGGTCGTTCTTCCAGCGTCCCCAATTATGAAGGAAGCAGATGGAATTCTCAAGATAACTCTCCAGCCAACGAAAATCGCGAGCGTTCGCACAATCGAATACGCCAAACGCATTTGGAACGTGAATGCCGCCTTTTCCCAAATTGCAAACTGCGGGTTGGACCATTATTACAACTTCCGCCTCCCCGCATTTCCTTGCCTTGTTGCGCAAGCTCCAAACGCCGACGGCACACAACCTAAACCCGTGACTGTCAATCTGATCCAAGAGTATTTGACTGCAGATCTCCATCAGTCTCGCAGCAACGTGAATGAACCGAAACGCTTAGTGCAGGGCAAACCAGCATCGATCCTTGGGCTGGCAAGTCTTTGGGAGGGATGCCTCTTGTACCTCACGAAGGCAGACTGCGAGAGAGTGATACGCGCTAGAATGGGTACCTTCTCCGACGTGGCTGTCGCCATGGTGTTGGTGCGCACCGCGTTGCCGGGACCGGACAAGCCTTATTCGGATTGGGCTTGCTCAACGTACCCCGTGCCGACCCCGGCGATGGTACAGCTTCTGGCAAAATGGAGGGAGGACATTTTGCGCCACACGGTCCCAGAGACGCGCCACTTGCAGAGCCTGTGGTATGCATGTTACGAGCCTGTCGGAATCAAACCTGTTCAGTTGAATAAGGCGTTACAAAAGGCAAAGTATCGACGGCCTTGGGAAGAAGCGGCAGCTATGTATGAACCGTATCTGTCTGGGAGAGAAGAGCTCTTGAAGTTGTGATGTCTGGGAGAGAAGAGCTCTTGAAGTTGTGATGTGTCGCGTCTGTTTGTGCCCTTATTTTGAGTCCTGTTCGGTATCGTTTTATCTTTTTGGTATAAATGGCGCCCTGTTGGTCCACGTCCTCAGTTTGTGAAACGTTTGAGTTGTTTGCTCTCGATACGAGTATCGACCCAATTTTGCGCAGTTCTTTATCCGGCGAAGAGCAGCTCGATTGCAGCGAAATTTATTTCTCATATGATGTGTGGAGTGCTTGGTCTATAGAGTTTTTTCAAGGACAATTTGGGGGTTAGCCCAAGCAGGGTTTCTGAAACCCATCTATAAAAATAATATATACGCAAATAGATTAAAGTAGTAAGTTGCTACCAGACAATTTTTTGTGACTGACACATTGTTACGGTTGTCCCTGCTCGTGATTCCTGCCTTTGAAGCACCAAGCTTCGGCGATCATTGCATCCTCGAGGCTGCGCATTTTAACTCCCTTGATATCCAGTAAATAATACTTCTCTAATTGAAGAAACCACTACCACCATCTAAAAGGCAAAAAAGACATTGAGCAATTCAGAACCCTATCGCACAAAAAGTATGTCTTGTTAATGATGAGCCTGCAAATTTTGTTGATTCGTCATCCGATACCCCTTCTTCGTCCTCGGCCAATTAAGTGACCAACGGTCGAGTCGTATCTTGGTCGCGTCGTGGATGCAAGGTCTGCAAACCACTGTGGAACAATCCTCCTCCACAACCAGCACCGCTTTAGTCGCGCAAAACACTTTCGATCCTGTACAAGGATTCTCCTCGTTTATCAGTTACTATTTAATATTTCTTGGCGACAAGGTTCAAAATGTACCGTGACGTCATGTCGCGACTTCGTCTTCAAACTCAAGAACAAGTGACTGACTGACACTGGCGAGAACTCACTCGCGGTGTATCTTCCCAAATCCAGCGGAAGAGGTGCGCAACTGCATCATGAGGCTTATTTTTTTCTCACTGCGCATTTACAATTCAAGGGCCTGCACGCGTTGGCCCAGGTTCTACGGCGCACATAGGTGTATAGGCTACTTTTGTACAAAGCTCCCACAAAATTTGTGATTAAAGTGCAACTCACAGAAGAAGAGGCAGGGGCGTTAGCGCGGTGGTAGTGGGTTGGAATAATAAGCTGGGAGGACAGGTAACATCCCTGCATGCCTCACTATCATCTGGACCTTCACCAAAACTTTGGAATGTGGCACCCAAATATAATGAAGTAGTACGAACCGGATCAATGGGAATAAGCACCATTCATGTAATAATATCCTGCAACATCTAGCACCCAGCGAGACAAAAGCCATCCACGCCTTTGGCTCATCACAGGAAGTGAACCCGGATTTGCTCACAGCGAGGCCTACTGACCATTATACAAGGGTACGGTAAGGTATGATGGCTTGCTTTTGTAAAAAATTCCTGCAGAAACTGTACACGCAAAAGAGGAGCATTATGCATCCTATCACAAATATTGTTTATTCGCTCTAATGCACATGCCACCCGTGACCCCACTGTCACTATGCGAATGTAACACCACCGCCCTGCACCCCCCTGATTCCCCTGTGCATCTCTGTGATCATGTCCACGTATTGCCTTGTCTTGCCTGCCTTCATAAAAAAAGCACTTCCGTTTCCTTCACCTGACTCAGATGCACTGTGGTCCACCCTGTCCATTCGCTGGCCTACAATGCGCTCCATTCGCACTTCGTCGGATACCGTCGCTGGCAGTCCACAATGAAATACACGAGGCCTCGATCCGCACCTTGTCCGCAGAAGATCCGCTCTGCACACCCAACACGTGGTATCCAACACCGCTCAGGGACAGTGTGGCCGCGTCAAGGGACACTCGCACGCCGCCCTCCCTCTCGTCGGAAAGGGGTCTCGATCCACCAGCTCCCATTTCAAGGTTTTTTTCAGGCACTGCCTGTATCTGCATTGGACCCCAAAGAATCTCACAAACTAATAATGGGAGGATCAAGAAAATAAAATCGGCTTTCTTTAGTCCAGTACTTCCGTTATCTGGGATTGCGTTTAGAGAAGCGAGAATATCACTGCACATCCCAAACGCCTCACCTTCTCCTCCTTCGGAATGGCTGGCTTCTCTGAAGCCATCATTTGCATCACGAGATCGAGCACGGGTGGAGGCACAGTCTCCTGGAAGGCCATCAACAGTTTGATCGGGTCCGGGTACACTTTGAGTGCACGGAAGAGGCATGTGGCAGCAAGCTTGTAGTATCCTGGTCCTGTTTAGCATCCATCAATCAGTGTCGCATATGATGCGATTATCGCAATGGCATGAAGCCCTTGTGAAAAACAAAACCATGCGAGACAGCCAACATACTCGTGACCATTATTTAGAATCCATGACTGAGTTTCGCAGGATCCTTACGACGTCAAACTGATCCCCTCCAAACCCTCGGAACCTTGCGAGAAAGCAAGCCCGATAACAGGAACCCGAAATGTGAAAACACGCACCCTGGTTGAGAAACTGTTCGCCCAAATGCAGGTTCTTTGTGAGATAAGCCTGCTTCTCCGTCTCTGTATCGGGCACGTTATCGTCGTTGAGTCCCAGCGCCTCCATCGCCGCCTTCACAGCCGCGTCCTCCGCCTGGCTGCTTGCGCGCACGTCCTGTGCAGCGAGCTTATTCGCTACGATTCGGTCTTGCTCTGGTGGTTGAAGGAGGTTGAAGGGGGTCCAAGGGGGTGGGTGAGCTCTTCGACCCTGAAAAGCCAGTGGCTGGGTAGGATCTCAACTTAAGCGGCGCCGGAAAGCAGGGTCCCGTTGTCTTCGTTGGTCAAAGTAGATGAGGTAGCCTGCAAAGAGGACGCCCGCACCAAGCAGGACTTGCTGTGTTGTGCTCATTTTGCTCTGCCTCCTTGTTCTTTGTGAGGGAGGCAAAAAGGAGAAAGGCAACGATATATAGCAACTGTGTTTCTGCAACGAACTTTACTCCCAATTGCTTGCATACAATTCCGTTTTCACCCACGCGCATCAGTCTCGACGGTCAGAAGAATTCACATGGAATCAATAGCGCGGCACTCTTAGGAGTTCCCGCACGAAAGTGGTTTGCGCTATAACATATAAGCATCCTTCTTAATCCTATGTCGCCATGAAGAATTCTGGCCTGCCGCCAAATCAAGCCTTGCCGAGATTACTGAAACAAGGAATTTAAAGTTCGCTGGCAAGTGAGTACGACCCAGACTGATGAAAAGTATTTGCAAGCGGGTTTCCGTAGAGAGATTTGTTTAGTAGCACTAGTGTTGGCCAGACCACATAACCCATCGGAGATAATGAAAATCCGCGACTGCTTCTTATGCATAAACTTAGCTCGTTTCTGAACTTAATTATCTGTTTGTAGCATAAACGGATAGGAATAGGTGGAATAGAATAGGTCAAGTGATACAACATTCACATAACACACTTGCCTACAACCTTTCTTGTGACTTGCCTCACTTGAGAGGCATTTCAGCTCGTTTCAAAATTCAGATGCTGTTCCTCTGGCAAACAGGATGGCAGGTACACAACATGGGAATAGCCATTTGGATATTTGAATGGCGCCTAATTCGGTTCGGCAACCTGTTCGAACCCCCGTGAGGCGACAATAACAGCACCCCTTTCAACGTCATACTCCAGCCTGGAATTATCACCAGGAAAACCCTGATTTGTATCCCATTCTATTGAGGGAAAGGACATTTGGGGTGGGTTTCCAGAAAAATGTTGCTAGTTATATTGAATAAACGATAAACACCCCAAAATAAACTTTTCAGTGCCCAACACCTTTCCCATTGCGGGCATCGACAGCGTGATGGTGACGATGCCAGGCTTGCTTCTTGTTGGACTTGACCTTTCTGAATGCCTTGGTCCTCGTTGAACCATGTTCACTTGAAAAAATCTTGGCATCCAGCACAGCCTTATACACGGACTCGGGATTGTCAAGAGTCAAGTCGCTGCTGTTGAGCCAGAAATCGCTAGTGTCAACGACCCATTCGATTGGTACTTCCGGCAGCTTGCCCGCTTTGCTAAACGATGTAGCAAAAGTAATTTGGCTGTCAATATTGAACCAGAAGGGAGGATCCACCAGGCCCTCCGATTCCGTGCTTGACAGCAAGATCATGATATCAATGATTTTCTTAATGAAACCAGCTGCGAAAGAGGTTCCGTCAAAGGCTCGCGTGCCTTTCTTGCTGCGCTTATTGCCTCCGCCGTAGGTGACCGATCTCACTCGGAGCTGGTCGCGGAGAATGGTTGTGAACTGTGCGCACGTGCTGCCACACAATCCGTTGCTCAGCAGGATCACGTTTTTGGGATCCCAGGCGCGCTTGAGGGAGCCAAAGTCACTGAAAGTAGACATGTTGCTTTTCTTGAGTGTCAAGTCAAAGTCCATCAGGAAGTGGTTTGTGAACGGTGTTGACAGCCCCTTTATGAGTTTTGTTCCTGGAGCAGCGAGCTCCATTGTTAAGTTTTGAATGAGGGCACCATGAAGATTGCGGTAGCCATTGAAAAACTTGGCAGCAACTGTCGTGTTTTCAAATATGCGATTGATTTCTGGAGTAAGTGGGAAAGCATACTCTAAAGGTTTGAGGTTCCCATGAGGAAAGAGGTACTTAAAAAAGCCATAAGTTGCATGTTGAATGATATAGTGATAGCTTACATTCATCAAGTGCCATCCATAAGCAACAAGGCCGCCACCATTCCCAGACAAATCCAAAACAAGGCGTCTGGCGCCCGCGTTCTCGAGCGCCTGTAAACCTTTAGCAATGTTTTGGACCCATTTGCGCGTCACATTCGCTTCCTGATCCGGTGATGGAGGAGTGGGCATGAACGTTGTGTGTGCAAAGACCCCAGTGACACCATCCTCCATCATATAAAAAAAACTGTCCGTGTCATTGAGTATGGGCTTCATCGAGATGAACTGCACCGAGTCCAAGGGGTTGATGGCAGGTGCCGCAATCCCAGCGCTTTCGACTTGCGCCCCGCGTCCCGCAAGCTGTTTCGCAAATGCTTCTTTTGAGCAGGTGCCATTGTACCAAGCCTCTCCACTTGCTTACATACTGCTTAGGTCTGACTTGGTCTAAGCCGCCCTTGAAAGAATCAAAACAACGATGCTGCCGTCCTCGAGTTCCATAGTGTAACTGAGATAGTTAGAATGGAAGTTACCAAAGCTGGGCTTCCCATTTTGTTCGGAATCTCGTAGTTTCGAAACTGGAGGTTGAAGCGGAGTTCAGGAGCGTGATCTGCGCACATACATTGTGCGTGACGTCTAGTATGAAATTCTAGATTTAAAACGGTGAACATGAGTTCAGCGCTATCTCTTATTCACATAACTCTGGATACTCTGGATCCTTGCCGCTAAAGTCAACCACCCAGGGCTCCAATTAACCTGGCAACATCGTGACCCCGCAGCGCGTCCTTCCAGTAGCTCAAAAACAGGTCTGGCAGTGCTTTATTGGGAGATTCAATGACAATATCCATGGTGCCGTCCTTTTGATAGACAGGTTGCAGGTTGAAGGGTTGCAAGAAGGGGTAGCTCATGAAGCAAAGTGGCATGTACTTGACATGACCATCCTCGAGTTTTGTGATCAATTTCAGGATGGCCTGCGTCAGTTTGTATTCTGTGTCAATTGTCGGGTTTGCTGGAATCTGGTCCAGCTCCTGCATGAAGTTGAACTTCATCGGGTAAATGTTGCCTTTGTGAATATGCGAGTTTTTCGCGAGCTCCGTGTATGGGTAGATGCTGAACATTTGCTTCATGAAAGTTATCTGTGATTGTTTTTGATTCACAGTAGCTGGGAAAATATTGTAGCAAGCTTCGACTGCCGAAACAGTAGCTATGGGACCAGAGGAGAAAAGGGAGATGCAAGGATCGCCGCCCCCAGTCGCTCCGGTTATTGGGCTGTTGGCATCTGAATGATACATGAAGCTGCTGAGAAAGCTTGCAAGCTGAAGGAGAGACTTTGGCACTTGGACCATGGTTGATTGTTTTGTTGTCAATGGGTGTGAGATTTGTTGATGAATGAGTGGAGACGATTGCTTGTTCTTGAGCACCTGGTGGGGCGGCTTGTTGCCGTGTTCTTCATGGAACACGCAGAATGAACATCAATCTCTTGCCTTGGCTGAACACCACAATCGTGCCCAGGCAATATCGACTGCGGGCCGTCATGGAAAAACGCCCCTTCTCGAACAGGCGGTAGCGACTCCTGAGCTAAGTACATTAATGTTGATGAATGACTAGTTGTCAGGAGAAATGTGCTATTTGAGCTGACATAGCCCCCTTCGACCCTGGAAGGAATGTGTTTTCATCACACCATCACTTTAGTCTTTTCAATCCGCACAAACGCGAACGCTTAAAATTAACTCTGGATCCGGCTTCATGGTAATCTGCAGTACGTTCTTGTACACCAATGGCTTCTGTGTTGGCAGTCACGTCGGGCTGTGACGGGTGCTGTGATAGGCATTAAGAATTTCCACATGAAGAGAAAACGGGTGGAGTTACCGGGTGGTAAGGAAGGCAGGGTTTCCTTCATGACAGTGTCAAGATAAGTACTATAAAAACGTTGAGAAAAACGAGACCAAGAAATGCGAAGTGCAACAGGAGCCTGGGCCATAAGCTCCTTTTTCGACAGTCACTCGTCCTCGTTCGCAGCAAAGTTCGCCTCCACGAGCACTCTCATAGGATGAAGCAGAGCCCTTTCCAATCCAGCTGCAAAATCAGATATTTCCACTCGCGTCGCCCGTCCATGCGTCGATTTGCAAATTCCTTTTCGGCTGGCACCGCATCCTTCAAATAGGGCAAGTATTAATATTTGACGAAAATCGAGGGACTAAACAAGGCCTAGCATTTTGCGGAAACTTGGAAACAATGGGGATGCCGATGCGCCTTCCGCTACAGAGTTGAACGAATACGCGTGGTCTTTGACAGCTCTGTGCTCACGTCCAGGGCCGCTGCGTGTTGGTTTGCACAGCTTAATCTTTCGGAGCGGGATGGGCAGGAGCTTGTTCAAGGTTGTGTGGCTTTGAAGACGGGCTGGAACAAGGTAAATTGAAATGGTACGTTGCCTTTTATGTACGGCACCGTTGGATGTCTGGAGACCGACGCCGAGGGATCCTGTCGCGTAAGGTACTTTGAGTCGGTGACTTGCGTAGGACTGACAGCAAAAAGTGTACGCACCCGCTGAACGTGTAGACAAACTTTTAGTCCTTTGTGAAAAGATGCGCGTGAGTCCCTGCGAATGCCTGCTCTGTGGAGTTCAGACCAAGGACGGAACTTGGATGGAAGCACAGTAACACGGTAATACCAGTCGGTTGGTGAGCACATCAGCCAAACGGCCTTACAATGAATATAACTGGCAGACGACTTACAAGCGAAAACACAGGTTGCGCAGCGGTGGTTCGGGGATACGCAGGAGCTGGGAAAGGAGCTCCGGCAGCACAAAGGCTCCACCCAATCCATAGCAATGGAAGCTCGGCAAGCGATACTGTGCGGTGCTTTGACAAGCGCAATACCACTGCAGCCGCTCCGGAGCCCACCAGTCATTGTTTCCCAGCGGCTAATACGGTGGTGAGCATCTCGTGAAGGGACTCTCGAGAAAGTAGGCATGAAGCGTAGATCAGTCCACGATTGCCGTCATGGCATCGCTCGTGTGCTGTTGGTTGGTCGCGAATGCTGAATTCTCAATTCCCTTGTTTGTCATCGGCGGATTCCTACTTCCGCATATGTTTAATCGTTGTTTCGCGTAAATAAGTGCTCAAACGTGAGTGCGAATTGCCTTGGTCCAAGTTATTACGGATTGCCTGATGCGGAAAAACTGACCTTTGACTCAGGCACCTGTCAAGTCACCCCCAGGGAGCCATGAGGATTGACAGAATTTCCTCAAAAAGGCCGCAGATTCGCCCTTTCACTGTCCACTTTAGGTTCCACATCATAGCCGTCCGTAGTACACAGGTGAGAATGTTGCGAATCCGTCTTATGGTGGAGCGGATTCGGCGCAGCTCTTATGTACCTGCAAAAAGAGGGTGTTGAGCTGTGTTCGGTTTTGAGTGTCTAGTTTGCCTTTCAAATCAAACATGAGATACGCAACAAGTCAGGATATAAGTCCAAACGTTCATATATTCATTTACAAATAGAAACATTAATAAAATGAGAATTTGTGTGACTAAGTTGTACTTCCTCCGGCATCGGTGATCACAGCGCCGATATATGGAGTTTGAATAAACTTGCGATACACACCATGCGATCAGATCTTGACGCAGGTGGAAATAAGAACCTGGTAAATAAAGCGAACCTGAAGAAGAAACGATTGACATCATCCGTACGATTAAACAAACAGTTGGCGAAGGGCATGTGGCTTCTGAAGTCGAAAAGAAGTATGAGTCCGAAATGGCGCTGCTGAGCTGGAGTCCAGAAGCTGTATAGTTGATGATATAAGTAGTCTAGGTGATGACGCAGTGCAGCGCATCAGTTTAGATACTCACTGCGGTTGCGGTGACACCAATGGTGCTGCACACACCAGAAGGAGTTCACTGACGACACTATGATCTCAATATTGAGACATGCAGTGAATCAGCAGTTTGAGGCTGATGGCGAAATGATAATTTCGACAAGAAGAAGATTTGATTACCAAATTGAGCGACAACGGAGAATTTCAAACATGTTCCAGCACGCGGGTGCGGGAGATTCCGGGATACTCGGGATATTGTTTTTCTTCTTTGTTTCCTATGGCGGCGAATGGCAACAAAATTGGGATAAAAAAGGTGGGCTGGGCGCAAAATACAGAAAACATTGACAACTCGCTTAAAGCTCTCTTTACCGGTGAAACCGACAGAGAAGCTAGTTTCTCATCAGTGTCGCTCAAGCGTAAAGTTGCAGATTCTAACTTGGAAGCGAAGTACTGCTGCGCCGCTATGCTGCTGTCTTCAACTCAATACTGTTGAAAGGCAACGTGGAAAAGGAGCTTCAGATTCAAGTGAGCTCGGTGCATGCGGCGGTTGGTTTCTCCAACCAAACTGAAGGTGCCCAACATTTTAAGGAGCAAACGCAAGACATGGCGACAACCCGACCCGATCGGCATCAGCTCATGTTAGATGCCGAGCAAGCAACTATCAAGGCGAAACAGGTGCTCGGAAAATTGCAGAGCATCTTCCCAATTCGCAGCGTTGTGCGTCTTGCTGTAAAGTCATTTGGCTTAGTCTGGTGGGGAAAACCTAATTTCCCAACGTCATTCATTACAAAAGGAACAAAAACGCGCCAAACTACGCTCTGAGCGCGCAGTTTTGTGAATATCCCCAAACTTCACTCACAACTGCCAGAGCCTTCCTTTTTATTCCTAAATCTTTTAATACAATATGGTACTTGGCATCAAGATAAAACACTTATATTATTGATTTATCATACAAGGGAAAGCGTCAGTACGGCTGCTACCTGACCAAATCATGTCCAAGTGGCCTTCCAGTTCAGATCGTTGTGCCAGAGCAAATCCAGTTCAAGTCCAGGAACATATCTGTAGCGCCGGTACTTTATGTTAGCGGGGTGCTGAAACAACGGCGAAGTGTGGCTGACTATCTAACCGCGCAGAACGTAAAGTGTCCTCAGAAGAGACGAAGAAGGGAAGAAAATGGTGGTGGGACATAGGAATGTCCGAAAACGAAGAAAAAGATGCTTGGACAGCAAGGTGCCAGTGGCAGTAGAGCGCCAGCGCACGCGACTCCAGGGCAACTTCGGAGCAGCTATGGAAGTGCTGGTATGAGTACTTTTGCATCTTCCAAACTGTGGGAAAGAGACGTGACAGAACTCGGACCCAGGCTCGTCCTCCCCAAGGCCCTCAAAGCCCTCAAAGCGCTCAAACGACGCAAAGCGCCGCGTGTCTGGCGCAGCCAATTCGACCCTGCACAGTTTCTTTGCACCGAAAGGCCCGGCGAAGGAGAGTCCACTGCCAACAGGATTCACAAAGACGGTTTCAGTGCGAGCGTCCGGCGTCAGAGACGCAACCTACCACGCCCCGGACGGATCCCGCTTTCGCAGCTACGTGGCCGTCGTAAAGCACTGTAAGGAGAAGGGCATTCCGATTAGGGGCGAGGTTTGTGATGGGACCGCCAGCCTTTCCCCGATGAGCTAACTTCCCCTTGCAGTCTTCCGTAGACGCAGTCCCTCACTCTACAGTCACCTTGAATGCTAACGAGATTCCTTCCACGGGACTTCCCCCCAAGAGGCAGGTCTGCACTTGTCTGCCCGTTCTCTTGTCGGTTTGACATATTAACTCTGAAATTTTTAAAAATTAGGCTACAGAGGTTTCAATCTCATCCTCGTCGAACGTTGTGGTCGACTTGACCGCCAACAAGGAAAACGCGTCCGAGAAGGCCGACAATCAGATGGAAGAACATGACTCTGACGAGAATGATGAACCTATTTTAAAGTCTGTAAAGCGCAGGGTTAGTCGAACTGGACGTCATTTCTGTAAAATTATCCCTGATGAATCAGGGTTACTTTCAGTTTCCTGCGGCGGCCCACGTGCGGAACCGTAAGCGGATGGTCATCGATGATGATAGTGACTTTGATTCGATGGAGGTGAGCGAGTCGGAAAGTGATCATGGGGAGGACGAAGAGGAGGTGGAATCATCTGATTCCGACGTGGAAACCAAGCCAGCAATGAAGGCTGCGACCCAGAAGCAACTAGTTGAAAAAATAACGAGTGAGGGAAAGGCGTCCGATTCGGATGAGGAACGCGTCATTTCGGGGCCATCCAATAAGGTGCAAACCTCCATCGCCTCCTTCTTTATTGGTGGACGTGCCAAACGTGCTGCACCAGTAAATGTTCCTGCCAAACGAAAGCCTGCTGCCAAGAAGAAGATAATCGCCAAAAAGGCAAAATTGGAGGAGGACGTGGAAGGTAATGGTACATGATCTCAAACGGGATTCTTCTGAAAGTTCATTGACGAGCTTTCCTTCAGACAACGACCCACTCGCCGACTTGGAGCCCATCAACAAGCTTTCTGACATGTTTGCCGACATGATCACCCGAGTTCCTAATCTCTACAACACTATCAAGAAGCTTGCAGCCGAGCGCCCACCCCTGCGTGTCGCGACCATGTGTAGCGGCACGGAATCCCCACTCCTTGCTATCAAACTCATTTCGGAGGCACTCACTACAAAGCTCGGCATTCCAAACGCCCTCACAGTCGACCATGTCTTCAGCTGCGAAATAGAGCCCTTCAAGCAGGCCTACATTGACCGTAATTTCAGCCCACCAATCCTTTTCCGCGACGTGCGTGAGCTTGCCGGAGCCGAGGCCACGAATGCGTACGGCGCAGTGGTTCCGGTCCCCGGCAACGTGGATGTGTTAATTGCTGGGACATCGTGCGTAGATTACAGCTCATTGAACAATAAGAAGCAAGGGATCGATGCGGGCGGAGAGTCTGGAGACACGTTCAAAGGGATGTTGGGCTGGGTCTCGAATCACAGGCCCCCGATTGTGATCTTAGAGAACGTGTGTGGGGCACCTTGGGATACGGTTGTCGAAAAATTTGATGGTGCGTTGGGCATTTTTACTTTCAACAGCTGTTTTCTGACTTTAAACGAAAATAGGTGTTGGCTATGACGCGGCTTTCATCCGAGCTGATACCAAACATTATTATATTCCACACACTCGTACGCGTGTTTATTTAGTCGCAATGAATCGTGATGAAGCGTGCGGATACGATGAGGACGCCGCGGAAGAGTGGATACGCGTGTTCAAGGGCATCAGTCGCAAAGCCAGTACTCCTCTTGAAGATTATCTTCTTGCAACGGATGATCCACGTATACATCGAGCACGACAAGAACTTGCGAAGGTTAAGGTGAATTGCTCTGTTTTCATGGCCAGGAGCGAACTTCTGGTTAATAAGAATCTCCGATTTTAGGACAATGTTGGAGCCAAATCAGGCCGGACGGACTGGTCGCGTTGTGAATCACGGCATGCATTCGCGAGATTGAATGAGGAACTGGGAAACAAGAGGCCGCTGACAGCGTGGAGCGAGGGTGGAATGTAAGTCCCAACTGAATATTAGTAGATTACGCTGAATATCGAAAACAGGTCCAATTATCCCGATTTCGCCTGGAATGACTGGGGACGAACTCAAACTGATCGGGTTTTAGATTTGTCCGACATCAACTATCTGAGGCTGGCGCGGACAGGAGTGGATGCGACACACAAGACTTTGGTCTGGAATCTTTCACAAAATGTTGACCGCAACACTGCGTCAAGTCACCCAGGAATTTGTCCGTGTCTAACACCGACTATGATCGCGTGTGAGTTCTCTCAGCATGTTATTATACGCACCTAAATCCTCATAAAATGGCAGACATCACCAATCGCGGCGGTCCTCTAGTCGGGCTCGAAGCACTCAGCTTGCAAGGGATCCCGGTGGACGAGCTTCTATTAACTCGCGAGACGGAAGACCAACTCGCGGACTTGGCCGGAAATGCAATGACGAGTACAGTCGTTGGTGCTGCGTTCTTGGCAGCCATTGTTGTCGGATCATCTGGTCTCTTGGCGCGAAAGGAGACGACTTCTGCCGGGGTTTCGCATTCTGAACTTAGAGCTGCCGCGAAAATGGGTGAAACCATGTCAAGTTTGGACATCCGCGTTGTCGGAACTGACATTTTGGACACACAGCAGCTTAACCTGTCCATTCGTAAAGTATCGAGCATGAAGGAGATCATGGATGCTGCTGACCATTCTTCTCGGCACTGTGTCTGCGAAGGGCGCGACGGCGTTTCTTCGTCAGCGATTCAGACATGCATTGAGTGTGCGCACGCTTCGTGCTTGAAATGTGGGGGTCGGCCAGAGCACGTCTATAACACTGTCAACCTTATACAATCCACAAACCGGGTTGAACCATTTGCCTTTGCGTCGTTGCTGAAAAGCGCTCTTCCTGTTCGCCTTTTCATGAGCTGGATCTCAGGGCAAGATTTACTGGACCTTGCCAAGGCAAGGTTATCGTGTATGACAATGGACCAACAAGTTCTCAAGTCCTGGTGTGATATTGTTACGAACGCTCTCTATGCTGGGGCACATCAAATGACCGAGTTCCGTTTCTCATCCCTGAAACGACAAGAAGTTTGGTCTGTCGTATACGCGAGTGACAAGGCCCGCTTGCTTCTTAGTTTGGATCGAAAGGAGCCGGGCTGGCTGCTCTACGTAAATGTCCCAAAGGGAACTCCTTTGGCTGTTCGAGAGATTTTTGAGCGACCCGTTTGTCGTCTTCAGATCACGTATGCTGTATCTAAGACAGTTGAAGAAGGATTCCTTAATGGCAGCTGGGAGTTGTTTGCACCTATTGTGTACAAATTCAAAGTGACTATGAAAGGAGAGGGGGGTCTAATTGACTCTTGGGAGGCTCGCATTGGTCTGGAAGGCAAGTTCAAGGACATTCAAGTATGGAGCAGATGGAGGGTAGCTTGTGACGAGAGCGAAAGGTCCTTCGGACGACTGAATGGGGTTTATCGTGCGATTCCAAAATGTGGAACCTCGATGGACTCTCTCCACAAAAAGGATCAATCTGAGGTAAATGATAGTCGTTGATACCAACCTTGGCCGTAATGTGCCTGATTTGATTTCAAACAGGACGTTGTCTTCTTTTTCATGGACCCAACCAGATGTGGAAACAGTTCCGAAGACTCGTTTGTTTTTGCCTCGCATGCTCGGCGATTAGAGTTCAAGGAGCAACGTCTCCCCGTTGCCATACTTGACCCGTCGTGGCGCCCATCATCTGTCGAGGGCGAGCAGAAAGTTGAGGCATTTGTTCAGGGGGTATGGATAGCTCTGCCTCAGTCATGCAGGCTTACAATCCGAGATGCTGCATCCATGGAAGCGGAATCAGCAACTTTGGGCACGTTGTCCAAGGCCTCCTTCTCCACCTTCATTGAAAATGCGACCGAGTCCGAAGGCCTGTGTACTTCGTCGCTTGCTATGGTCACTGTTCAGGTCAATTTGGGCGCCTTCGTGGAAGACGTGTGGGGGCGCGAAGACTGGAATGATGTTAATCTTGTTAAACATGGTCGAGCTGTGTTTGAAAAGGTGGCATGGTTCACCCAGCGAGTTGAGATGCCGTCTTGGTTGAATGAATGGACCTTTGTGGACGCTGAGAGTCTTTCATTGACCCAATTGGTTGGTATTGCTGCGTTTTATGGCCCGCCATTCTCTGACAAATTAGTTTATAGAGTCATGGCGCAACCCCTTGTGAGCGTTGTGCACCAGCCGAGCCGAGCATTCTTTGGATACCCAACAGCAAGGGTAACTCGAAAAGCTTTGTCGCAATCGAAGACCCTTCCCAAGCCGGCGTCTACGAAAATGCACTGAAAAATCGACCGCCTGCGTTTATAGTTCAACTCAAGCGCCTTGCTAGCCAAACGGGGGATTTTCGTATAGGTTTAAACTTTGCATCGTTAATCCATCGAGCAGCGGCAAGATTGATCAATGTACCTTTCTCACTGGACTGCTCGCCAACTTTTCAGTTTTCTTGGAGACTTACTTGGTCGCACCATTTGGCATCAAAGTCAGTAGTTTTTCCACGTTTGGAACTCTGCAGTAATCGCAATGATCTCGAGTTTTCACAGCCGCCTCATTTTAAAAAGTTTCCATTACGGCCTGAGCAGTTAAGATCGCTAGGTTGGATGGTGAAACAGGAACGTGAACCGCAAGTGTTTGTGGAGGAGGAGATTTCGGAAGCTTCACTTGATTTCGTGGGATGGCGAGCGGAAGGTCGCGCGTCTCGATCAGTCGCAATTCGCGGTGGTGTGGTTGCCGACCAAGTAGGATATGGCAAGACTGCCATCACCCTCGGCCTCATTGATGTCATGAATAGTCAGTTCAGTCAGCCTGCCGCAACAGATGAACCTCCTGACGTTTTCGGGAAGATCAGCGTGAAGGCAACTTTGGTTCTCGTTCCGGGCCACCTCTTGCTACAGTGGCCTTCTGAAGTGGAGAAGTTTTTGGGCGACACGCTGAAAACTGTGGTCATTGCTGACGTCGGTAGTCTCAATAAGCTCACAATCCGGGACATTATGAAGGCGGACATTATTGTGGCTAGCTCCAACATTTTCAACTCTGATAAGTATTGGCAAAATTTTGAGGTCTTTTCTGCCAACGGGAAACTTCCCCCTGATGCAAAAAAGGGAGGTCGCTATTTTAAAGCGAGATACAAAGACTCGCTTGCGACCTTGAACATTCAAATCGAACGGTTGAAAGCTCAAGAAATGGCTGATCTGGTGAAGGCAATGGAGACTGCGATGGATAATGCAGCATCTAAGGAGGCGGAAAGCAAGGCAGCAGCATTGTTTCAAATAAAGCGCTTGAAAGGAAAGCAGTACCGGGAAAAAGGTAAAACTTCCGCCAGGGATAGTGACGAGGACAACGGAGAACACGAAAAGCGCGCACTTCCCGTCAAAACGAAACGTCACAAGCTTGGTAGTACGCTCACTGATCCCTGGGGCCTTTCTAAGTCGGATGTGAAGAAATCTTGGAAGGCAATGAAGAGTATACTGTTTGAAATGTTTGCTTGGAATCGAGGTGAGAATGAGTTCGCTTTCCGTAAACGTCCACGGGCTTCATTCTTCTCATTTTACAGTGGTTGTTGACGAATTCACGTACTTGGCGAACCGAGTCCATTCCGCGGTTATCAATATGACCGCTATCAACAAATGGGTCCTTTCCGGAACCCCTCCTGTGAAAGATTTCAACGATGTCAAATCAATTTCTGTATTTCTCGGCATCAATTTGGGTGTCGACGACGAGTCAGACTTTGCGGGTATTAAGGCGAAATCGCGTAAAAAGGAGGCGACAGCTGTGGAGCAATTCCATGCATTCAAGGAGATTCATACAACTGAGTGGCACGCACGTCGCCACAAAGTTGCTCAAAATTTCCTGAATCAGCTCGTTCGGCAGGTGCCTTGACCCATCATATTTTTTTTTTCACTAAATTTCATCTCACTCAGAACGTCGCAGAAATCGACGAAATCCTGTTTGAGGAAATGCTTGTGCATGTGAACCTGCCTCCCGCGGAGCGCGCCATCTATCTCGAGCTTGAGCACCACTTACAAGCTTTGGATATGAACAGCAAGAAAGCCATCAAATTCAAAACTGGAATGGAAGGAGATCGTGACCGCCGCATGGTGAAGGCATTGGGTGGATCAGCCACTGCAGAGGAGGCCCTCATGAAGCGTTGCTCTCATTTTGCACTTGATGAAGGAAACACATTCGTTCGTCATTCTCATCAGTCGACCGAATCAGATTCAGATGGAGAAACTTCAGAAAAAGAGGATGACAATGACGAAGGTGCAACTTCAAAGATCGCCCGTACCGGAGGAACACTTCTGACAGCCGCTGAGACCTGTGCAGAAATTGTTATTACTCGCAAAAGCCAGCTGTTGGAATGTCTTCGCGACATTTGGGTTCAGCTTCATAAAATCGACAAAGCGCGCACCGCTGCTCGTACTCGCTCGGACTACAAGGAGCACTGCAAAAGCATCCGCGTCAAAGGATCTTCCGACTCTGTGGATCATTTTGATAAGTGGGCAATGATGATTGGGAGTGGTGGACACGTCGGTGATGCAGAAAGTATGGCAGTTCTAGTCGCTATTGTTTTGAGAGCAAAAGTTGTGGACGCCGGATCAACAGCTGAGAAACTGCTTCAAAAGTGTATTGAATGCTTGCTGGGTGCGGATAAGGCTGTTGATCTTGATTCCGATGGGGACCTCCTTCGTGTTAAGGGGCTGGTTGACATTGAGACCTCAAAAACTTTCCAGCCTCCTTCCTCCATCCCTCAAAGCTCGAAAGCAGTAAAAGCCAAGCCGGCTAGAAAGGTATCCACGACAGGAAAGGAAAAAGGTGCTAAGCAAGGCGCAGCTCTCAGCAGCGATGATGAGACGCAGTCAGCCAATCAGTACGAAATCGATCTGGCCAAAGTCTCTGTTATGAGCGGGAAGTCAAAAATGGACCTTGACGAAGTCTTACACTTCATTCGCGAACTCACCATCATCGTGGAGCGCCTTCAAAAAGAGTTAGTCGGACGTATGCGCTCTCTTCGTTTCTTTATTGCTGTGGATAGCGTGGTCCTTTCTGGTCAGAGATTCAACGTTTTGGAGTCTGCTATCAAGGACTGCTCGAGTCAGTCCTGCTCAACCAAATTGCCCTCCGGCGATATCCGGCCGTTCTTGGTTCAAAATGCCGCCGTTTTGTCATGTTGCGGACACATGGGTTGTATTGCCTGTGTCACTCTTTCTGCTGTGAATCAGAGATGCTTGAAATCCGGATGCAACATTGTTGTTCATGACAAGGCTATTGTTCCAACATCAATTTTTGGCGACCTGGCCACCTCCTATGACGCATCTGAGTCAACGGCTTCTGGCAAGTTCGGGGCGAAGCTCATGTCACTAGTCAGCATACTGCAAGAACGCGTTATCCCACAAAAGGAGAAGGCTCTCATCTTTGTCCAGTTTGATGACTTGATGTAAGGGCTTCTTTCTCTCTCTCTCTTAGGATCTTTAAACATTTTTGTGTAGGGAAAAAGTGTGTGCGGCGCTGGACTCTGTCCGAATCGGACATGTAGAGATCAAGGGAACGTCCAGCGCAAAATCAAAGTCACTGGACTTCTTCCAACATGGAAGTAAAGGCGAGAAGAGCCCGCCGGTTCTGCTCCTAAATGTTGGGGATGAGAGTGCAGCAGGAGCCAATCTGACTTGTGCAAACCATATCTTCTTTGTCAACCCGCTATTCCACCAGTCGAACGAATGGATTCAAGCATGTGAGACTCAAGCCATTGGTCGATGTCGGCGCTATGGTCAGAACAAGAAAGTTTGGATCTACAGATTGTTGGCAATCGACACTATTGATACAGTGTTATTTGAGAAACGTGCCAAATATGTTGACGCGAATTAGGAACTGTCAAAGGTCACCTCACCTGTATCCAAACTGTCCAATTTTTTTGATCAAGCAATATATTTATTTAACTTTGGACTTCCACGACATCCCGCTTGGCCTTCTAGGACATGCACTTGTCCACTTCGTCTACTTAATCCAATCAGTACAAGCGAATTTTGATAATGTTTCTCCCGCGATCTCGAAGCCGAAGCAAAACGTGGTGAGGACCTCCAAAAAATGGGGCGGGATAAGCAAAGTTCGGCAGAAAACATGCTCGTAATGATGAGACGACCCCGCCCCCCCCCCTCCCTCCACGTCTGTATCCCTGTGCTTATTCCAGGCCTTGCACGCCATCTTTGCTCCAAAATACGGGAGATCACAAAAAAATTTCTATATGGCAGACAGCAGCGCGGTCCCAATGGTAATCAGTAAAATAATAATAAATTGCACGCCAGTTGCTTGAGATGCCGGTGATGCTGTACGAGGAGATGGTGGCCGACACACGTCGGGAGCTGGATCAAAGAAGATCTCGTATCGCTCAAACAGCCCGCAACTCCTCGCATTTAACCCACTCTCTTGTCCTCGCTCTCATTGCTCGCATTTTTCGTTTCACGGGAGAGAATTGCGAAGAGATTGGGTCTGCTCCATCCCGCACTCATGATAAAATAAAATGATCGCCCAACGAGAGATTCAGGGCTTTGTCACGTACCTCGCCTCCGCCTTCGCTCTCGCAGTCTACCTCGTGCTCGCAATCGTGCCAGACTCCCTCCTCCACGCTATCGGCATCACATACTATCCGTCTAAGACCTGGGCCGTCTCCATTCCACTCTGGGTACTTGCTCTATCACACCGCAAATACATTCTCTGATAACTTCCACATCTATACGCTCCCTATTCAGATCATCTCGCTCATCCCGTTCACACTCATCTTTTACACAGCAACCAATCTGTGCAACACTCCTCCCCTCTCTCATCCCTCCACCGTCACGGATGAACACGCTTCCGTATGTAATGCCAATATGGGCTCATACTTCCATCATTCGCGTCTCATGGACGTTCCTATCACGACTATCAACCGGTTCATGCTCTATGAAAAGTATTCAAAACAGAATCCTCAGCAGCGCTCATCTGTGTCTTCAGCTCGTCGTTCTGCCTCTCCGACTCGAATTTGATTCATGTGGTTTTGTCCTTTGTTTGCTTTCTTTGATACAGACTATGCATGCGAGACGAGAGTCTCAAACAACTTTGTAGTATCGCATCTGGAGGAAGTACCAATCACAACCATCAACAAACCTCCTCTGGCTCTTTAAAACCAATCCCAGTGTGTTGTAGTGGAAGGCCAGGGGTTAGGCTGAGTCCTAAGACAGGCCCGGCGACAAATCCAACGATTAGGGTTAGAATTGAGGACAAAGTTAAGGGATTAAGATTAAACTTAGGACTAGGGGGCTAGGAACTGGTTTATTACCAGTAAAAGTGCGAAATAAAATGTTAAGTCAAAATAAATGTTTAGGGCTAGGGGGCTAGGAACTGGTTTATTACCAGTAAAAGTGCGAAATAAAATGTTAAGTCAAAATAAATGTTTGTGAAGCTGTTGAATCCTGGAAGCATTTA
>MU614694.1:3080-49332 GCA_025201725.1 Chytriomyces sp. MP71
AACAAAATGGATTCTTCATGATCTTGAGGGTTAATACGATAGATACCTTTCACGTATAGCGAGTTCGCGCCCATCAAGACAAGGGAAGCCACGGTCGTGGTCGAAGCGAGCAGCACGAGCCCAGTCCCGGCAAGCGCCCACGATGCGAGTGCGGCCAAGTCGTCGAGTTTCCAGGTGCGCGTTGGGGCGAGGCGGCCCATCAACAGCAGGCGCAGACGCATCTTTGCGCGCGGAACAACGCCGCGAACGGAAGAGACAAGCTCCGCGTTGGTCGGCGAGAAGGCTGAGACACCCTCGCGTTTGATGTTGGAGTGTGAGAACCGCATCGGAAGGGGATGTAGTCGTATCCGCGTCCGAGGAGGAGAAGGCAGAGGGTGCACACGGAGAAGGTGGTGCCGCAACAGAGGTACCATGGGAAGTGATCTTGGAAGGAGGATGGTGGAGGGGTGGTGGTGGTTTTGACGGCGATCTGGGACAAGATCTTCGCTTTGTGTCTGTTCAGTCTGACAGCCCTTCTCCCTTTTTCTCCTTCCCTTGTCCCCTTATTTACACACAGTTTTACTCAGTTAACTCCATGGGATAATACAGCTCCTGATGCACGCGCATCACACCCTGCATCCATTTCGCCTGCGCATCCGCATCCGGACTCTTGTCCAACACACGCACACCGCCTCCGCATTGCGAACCACCGCCGAGCACAAACGTATTGCTCTCCTGCACGAAGCGCACGCTCCCGATCGCGGCCACCTCGCACCCGACCGCGGCAAACGGCGGGACGCCATCCAATTCGACGGGGAGGAGCCTACCGGACGCGTCGTCGAGCACAAGCCAGTCGGGCCCGGCTTCCACCACCATTCCCTATTTTTTATGTTGAATACAGAAGAGGTTATGCCTGAACAAGGCTGGAGAGGGGTCGTCGATGGACGGTCGAGCGTACGCCACCAAGCTCACCTGCACCCACACACGCGTAAATCGCAGGTCTCCGAAACCAAGGACTCCTTCGCCGTGATAGGACATTTGGAAGAGCTGCGAGGCAAACATTTTGCGCGCAACGTCGGGAGAACCCTGCATCCGTTTCCAGCCTTTCTTTTTCTTGCAACGACAGAACAATCAAGAGGATCAATGCATGCATTTGAAATAGAGTGCGGAAGTTGGAAAATTGGAGCAGGTGGCCAAGTAAAGAAAGAACGGCCGAATCATATGGTTGTCAGATTCCTTTACGATTAGGGTCGGCCTGACAGTGTCAGGGATCAGTTTGGGGATCCTGATGTTCTTGGGGCGGCCTTCTCTCGATCGGCAACCTTCACTTCTTGGCTGGACTCCTCCTTATTGATGCCGACAGACGCGGGCCTTCATTTCGCGGTCGAAGAAACTGTGCGGTCCTTTACGCTTCTTTGGCGGGATTGCGCTCGTGCCGATTCGGAGGCCGTTCGTCTGTGTTGAGGTGTTTGGATTCTTCAACCTCGTTGGGTTAGTTGATCGGACGCATGCTATCTCCATGGAAGTCTATGGAGTATTTCATGTTTGAATGCGTATGGAATCCAGGGTGGTGGCAAATCGGGGAGGGAGTGACTGGGGCAGCTAGACATCAGATCCCTTCAGTCACATCCACAAGTATTTCCGTCGCACTTTGAAGCCATTTGATCATCGAAACGGATGAAGGGGTCGTTCCAGGAAGAACCAGCTGAATACTGCAGTTTCGTATTCGAATCGAATAGCGCGATTAGCCAAGCGTGAATTAATAAAATACCAAATAGTGACCAAGGAGATGTATTCTTTATACTCAAACATGCTGTATGGGATTTTTGAATATCAAAACTCTTAAAATCAGCACCTGAACGTGGTTCATGACACGTGTCCACAATAACCCGTTTCTTAAAGTTGAAAAAGATTCAAGACCCTCTTTATTTGAGATACTTCATTTTGCCTTCAGCTTTGTTATATCGGACGCCTACAATGCCAATGTAATCAAGTTTTGACTCCTGAATCACAAGAGCTTCGCAGAATTATTTAATTTTTTATGGTTCATAGTCTTAATTCAATTCTATAGTTACAATATTCTTGTTCTAGGTGCGGATACCTGCTTCGCAGGCACCTAAACTTTTTAATGTTGGGATGCCAACGTGAACGTTTTAGATGTTTGACGGCAAAGTCAGATGATTTTCGTCACAAATGTACATTTTCTATTTTATAACGATCACGACTGTAACATACTAATCCACGGCAAAATGAAAACAACTCATTTCCCCTCTTCAAACCTTGGATTCCCCCTTCTCACGGTTCGAGGTGTAACTCTTCAATTCGACTTTATCAGCCGCGTTGCTTTGCTCCGCAGCAATCTTGGCCTCCGTAACAGACTCCAAACGCACTTTCATCGCTACGAGGTTGATCACACAGAGACCGGCAAGAGTGAAAGCGATCGCTTCAAGCATTGCAAAGTTGAGGGCCTGGGATGGCAAGATGGCTGAGAGGCGCAGACGTAAGTGATTGGAGCCATTTCATGAAAAAGGAATGAATCCATTCTCACCAACAATCAAGAGGAATGGAATGGGCATCCAAGGGATGGATCCCACGATGCCATACGACGAGATGATGGACATTTTTGTCGTGACTTCGACAGTCTTGAGGTACTCAGCCTCAGACTCGCTGTTAGCTGGATCCAAGCTTCCGCGGTTCTGGTAAAGGTACTGAATGAACGAGGCCAGCAGAGCAGTGTCTAGAGTTGATTTCTGAGTCAGTGAGGGACTGCTTCAAAGGAGTCAGGATTCGAAAGGTAAGCTCACCAAAAATGATGATAGCAACGGATGCTGTGACTCCAATGTAGTTGTGAACGTTATTGGCTGCATCAGTGTTAACAAATGTGGAGTAGATGCCAGAGGCTGCTTGAATCACAAACACGATGGGGTTGGACACTCTGAGAAAGAGGAAAAGGTTGTAGACAATCTTGCTCTGTCGCTGCAGGATTCCTTGGGATCGAAGCCAAATGTAGTAGCAGTATCCCGACTCCCAAATGGCGATTGACAAGTCCAAAATAGTGAATTGCACATTTCTCACGTCCGTGGCCGTAGCATCTCCGTAATTAGTAAAGAGCAGCGAGAGGCATGTAAATGAGATTGCGATTCCGACTGACATGGACACGAGAGCCGTGTTGATTTTTGAAAAGGCGTTCTCCATAAACACTGAGTAGGTGTCACCGAGGGCCGCCGCCTTCTTACTGGCACCACGAATAATGAAGCCGATGAGGAACTGTTTTTTTATAGAATAAGTCAATCCAGGGTTTGTAAGAGGGAAGTCCGAAATACGAAGACTCACTATCGACACAATCCAAGTTACAGGAGTCATCACATAGCAGAGGTAAGTGCCCACTTGGAATGGCTGAGAGTTCTTGATAAAATGTAACATTTCAGCTTGCGCATTCTGCGGCGAAGGGGCGGAGGCCGCAGTGGCATTGAGGGACATTGATGCGAGATGAAGTCCAATCCGTTTTGAGAAAACAAAATTGTGGGTTTGCCACCTTTTTATCGTTTCAGTCGCGTTTTTGAAAAATCGCGTTTCAAACAATTTTGTAAACTTAAAATGAATTATGAAACACGGTGTGGCTCACGTTTCAAAAAATCATCACAACGGGCTGTGCCACCGTAACCAATTCAAGGGTCCGGATAGATGCGAGTAGGCTGAACGGTCTAGGGCTGCATCACGGGCAGTTGCAGTTGGAGAATTGGCAGCCATTTGCATTCATCTTTTTTAATGCGTGGATGCTGGAATTGCCACTCAGCAAGTCGAAAATGATTCTTAAATTGCTTTTGAAACTCTCACACGCGCGATCACCAAGCCCTGGCATTCACCAACCCTAATAATTCTGATTCGTCATCATACAAGTTTCTGCTTTGCCGTTGCCAATTTCCTGGATAAAAATGTAGTCTCCCTTCAAACACGCGCCAGAGCCACTACCGCTAGCTGCATTCATGCCATGTACTAAGCCCGACAAATCAGATGTTCACACGGTCCGCTTCTCTGCTGGCTTTGGTGCCGAGCCAGTGCAGAGCAACGCGGTCCGTGAAAAATAGGCGCATTTTGAAACGAGAAATGCGGAAGCCAAATTGATGGGTCGCACGCGGGAAAAGGCGTGATTTTCAATGGGAATTAAGTGGTGCATCGTCATATCTTTCAAAAGAACAAAGGGAGCAAAGAATCATGCACAACGACCAATCCAATGAGGCAAGATATAACAAATGATGGAAGTTGAGTAAATATTTGGTAATTGGAAAATGAGGCGAGGGAATAAAGTCGTCGAGGGATGCTTTCAGGCTGCAGAACGCTCTCGCAATCAAACCAGAGCAGCAGCAACGACCGCAAGCGCGACAACAGACCCGCCTGCCATCGCCGCCATCGCGGCGCTGCTTGAGAGACTAGGGACCGCGTTCGGGACCGGCACAGGTGCGCTGGAGCTCGATTTTGCAGTCTTTGCGACTGTAGTGGAGGTGCTTGCGACTAAGATCGTGCTGGTGCTACTTGAACTGCTGATTGCGTCCGTGTTGGTAGTGGTGGCGACCGCCTCGGACGTGGGTGCGGTGGTTGTCATGGCCGAGGACACATTCGAAGAATCTTCCGTCTGCTTGCGATCAACGGCAAAAGACATGGTTGTAGTGGCTTCTTGCTGAACAGCGGTCGTGCTTGGAGAAGGTTCGGCTGGGATCGTAGTACTTGACGGCGATGGCTCCACCTCCTGCTGCGTGGTAGTCTTCTTGACCTTCTGGGTTGGTGAAGGTGGATCTTGCACCGTCGTAGTCTTGACAGGCGGCTGCACATCTCCACCTCCACCACCGTTGGGTCCAAACCCACCGCAGGACACTTCACTCCAATCGCCATACACGATACCCGCACCGAGCCCACCCGCAAGCGCGCTGAACGCACTGGGCGACAAATCAATGTCGCGATCGCCGGCCCCATCGCGTTCCATGATGTCCGTAATCATGACCTTGACACTGTTGCCCCCATACGAGAGCTGGATGCAGCGGCCACACCATCCAGATTCCACGACTGAGTCGTGAGGCAGGCCGACCTTGGTGTGCGCGGCGTACCAGAGAAAGTCGCCTCCGACCTAATGTGGCTTGTATTTAAGGGGGGAGAATGGGGACGATCAAAAACGCTGGGTAAACGTACAATATTGCCGCATTCTCCCTGTGCGTTTGCATATCCAGGCGCGTTAGCATCACCATACCAAGTGAACTCAGCGGCAAGGGAGGCGGAGGCAAGGAACGTGGCCGAGGCGGCAATGAGGTATGTGAGATGCATTTTGCGGACTGATTTTCTTTACTCCTCACAAGCCCGACATTTGAGGAAGAAGCCCCTTATCTTGCGATGGCGTGGACCAGAGTTTGCTGACGCAAAAAAGGGAGAATGGTAGGTGAAGCGGCTGCTGAAATCTCACATTGCTTCGAGAATTGATGAAACAGGCGACCGTCGCCATGGGCATCTTCTGCGCGGTGTTTGGCTCGGTGCACGCAGCTAACGCAGTGCAAGTCTACCGCAAGGTACTTCAATGCCTATGACCATCTGCGGTGCCCCTGACCTCCGTTTCACTCAAAGGAGCAGCGCATTCTGTCGCTCCTCAACCAGCGATCGCAGCTCCAATCCTTGCTTAAAGAGGCTTAAACTGGCCTAGCCTCCGAGGCGTGGTCCTTTCCTAAGTCTCTGTTCCGTACTCGGCAAGATCGCAATAAACTCACTGCTATATGCCATTTATGAGATTCCTGTCCGCTCCATTCGAAGCTACACGGCAGGCTGGATCCATTCCGTGGAGATACATGATCTCTGAGCCACGAAGCGTCAAACACACGAAACCTTGGACCCTCCTCTAAACTGGAAACCGCAGTGCTCAACAGCAGTCGGTCCTCTTCAACATATCGCATGGTATGGATGAATTGAGCTGCACGAGAGAGTCGCGGACAGCGCTGTGATCACTACGAACGCTCTCATTCTCGCATCAGAATGCAGAACAGACTCTGCAAAGCTCATCGAGACCACCACGGAGACGATATTCCGTTGTAGATGGAATGCCGCGTTTGGGAGAGCCTGGGTCATAGATTTATTGAACCAGCAAACACAGGCTATGCGACTCTCAAATTCACATCCCAAGATAGTAAAAGAAAGGCTGCAGGAGTGGTAAGGATTGAATCTTAGCCATGTTGGCACGAGATTGTAAGTTCGGCGCAAAACGAGGCACTCAACCCCATCCAAGGTAAAACCGACCCGCAATGGCTGCAATGAGGCAAAATCCGTCTTGCACTCGGCCAGAGCAGAACTGACGAACCGTCGCCATGTTGGTGCCCGACACTTTTAACCAACAGGAAAACACATTGGAGGGAAGCCACTCTCAACCATTACCTTTTGTTGTTTCATGAAAATAAACCGCACAAGCTGATATATAGCATTGGCACCTCAGCGTGCGGCGCAAAACCGCCAACTCTCTCTCTCGATTGGGAACAATTTCTAGACACCCTCACTGTCTATTAATTTGACAAACTTATCATGAATCTCATCATGGTTTTGTCGGGATTTGTGATATTGTGTGCGCAAACCGGTGCAGTGTGGCGAAAAACGAGGGAGACTCCTGCCAATGCAATGCCAGGGTTCCTTCAGTGTACCTCATTTTTGTGTTTCCTCTCCAACACATAACAAGCAACAAAGAGAATAATAATTGTGTCAATAGTCAAAGGACCCCCCTTGTCTTACATTTTGCAAACCGCGTGCGAATGCCCATAAACAAAGAACCTTCCCACGAAAGGATCGTGTGAACTCAAACAGGTCCTTCAGAACATGAATTCCAATCAAGAAGAAAGCCAAGATGCCCTGCCCCTCTACTTCCCACACGTCCACGGTCCGTTCCGCTCTGTCTCGAAGTGGTTCCCGACTCCTCATCACCAACGCCTTCAAATAGACATGCCTGAAATCGTCTCGGACGCGTCCTTGTCCCCGCTCGGCCAAGATCTATTCGACAGCACCTATTTTGACTTGCCCCGCTTCGCGGACGAGGAGAGCGGATATGTAAGCATCGACACGGCGTTGGGTAGTTTTCAGTGGGAGTCTCCAGCAAGTGGCCCTGCGAGCGACGCGCAACCTGTGGATGTGTCGAATGCTGCGATGTTGCAGGTATTGGATCCGGCGTGAGTTTCTTTTTGGTTTGTTTAGGGTGAACACGACGCGTTGGTATGAATTTTTCCCCCGCTTGCTCGTTTGCAGGATTTACGCGTCGGCAAGTCTGAGGGACCCACGAGGGTTGAGAACCATCTTGATCGAGACTCCCAAAATCACTCAAAAGAGCTACGGTAATGAAAGGAGGTGTGTTGGTGTCTTTTGCCTGTTGATGTCTGGCTCCCAACTTGGTTGTTGCCAGATTCCTTTGCCCACCTCCGCAAATTACCCTCCTTGGCCGAGCATGGAAACCCACGGACCAAGACGCCCAACAAGACGAAAGCGCTCTCAGTGTTGAGCTTCAATTTGGCGCCGCCGCTCCGCATGAATCCTTCACGGAGCTCCTCCCGCGTTCACACGCCGACGCCAGCGAGGCCGAGACGCGTGTTGCCGTATTCAAGGGCGTTTACGCGACGGGCGATGAGATGGCGCAACGCAGTGTGAACGCAGATGTGCGGCTTGACGCGTGCGGGAAATGGAAGATGCAAAGTGGCCCCATTCGTGTGGTAAGCAAGCCAACGAAACGCGTCAGTGAGGCAGGTGAATGTCCCGCTTTCTTTCCCTTCATCTCTATCCTTATAATATTAACCTGCGACACAAGAGCTCCTGTACAGCGGAAGCTCTGTGGCCCTCTTCAACCGTCTCAAAGCCCAAAAATGCAGCACAAGATACCTCGCCGTCTCCACGGACGGTACACAGCTATCCGTATCCGCCCCACACTGGGACGCATGGACACTGTGGCGCCTCGACGACCCCCGCTTCGACGTTTCAAGGTTTCCGCGCAAAGGCGACGGTTACGGCGACAGCCACACGACGGTGGACGAACTCGTCTGGCACGCGCCTGGGGTGCACTTGCAAGGCTGGACAGCGCCGCAATGTGTACTGGACGCGCGCGCGGCGAACGCGGAGGACGCTGCTGAAGCGTTTGCGCGCGACCCGTTGCGATTTGGGGACGTAGTTGTGCTGCGGAACGCGGTATCGGGTCTCGTGACGCGTCCGCTTGTTCTCAAGAGTCTCGAGTGTCTCCTTTGGGTAGGCAGCGGAGCGGCAGGGGCGATCATGGACGCGAGGGTGGGAGAATGTGTGGGGCAGATGCATCGAGCGTGTTTTGCCAAGTACGAGGAGGAAGGCAAGTTGTTGGCAGTGTGGGAGGATGTGGTGGGGGTGTTTGATGTGGCGGTCGCGAACGCGGCGGAGGCGGCTGCTTTGAGTGGGAATGGATGGAAACATGGGAGTGGTGTAAAAAGAAGGAGGAGTGCGGATGGATTGGATGGGGCTGCGGATTCGGCGATTTGGACTATCATTGGTGTTGGTGAGCTGGACGTTTGTTTCAACAGCATCTCGACCCGCTCACAGAAACAACACCGACAGGCAAAACAGAATACACATTTTGGATGCCACACCAGACAATGCAACTCACTCCCCCAATGGCCCTCGAATTACCAATACAGATGCCTGTAATCACAAGCATCGATACTACCTTGGGAAGAGTCTGGCGTATCCGGGGTCGCCACTTTTTTCCTTACCTCATGTGCTTCATAGGAGTGCACGCAGCCAGCAATACAGTCTGTCTGTGTCCTGAGGTTCTGGAGGTAGATGTTGGGATTCTTAAAACAAACAAGACGGATCAGGCTGAGGCTACAATGGTACAGTCACATGAGCCAATCTTTCTCGTGGATGCGCAGAGTGGGGTGGTGTTTCGTTCTGGCTTTCACTGTTGATGGGCCTTTATTTTTTTTTGGCATATTTCTTCCGTCTTTTCAACATTATAAACGCATCATGTAATCGTTTCATTGGGGATCAATATGCAAGCGGAAACACATAAAGGCCATTGCATGACATCTCCAGAGTTCAATAACATCACCATCAATGTCCAAAGTGAAAAAATGGTCAAACCCAAAGCAAAACAAAAGCAAGTTATGCCATACAGACTTCATCGTCTCGTCAACTTGCTAACCTAAGCTAGATTGAAACTGTTTCATTTTCTCCATCACTGAATAAAGGCCGAGAAGCAGCGGTCCTCCTCCGACCACTCCCAAGTGGAGTCAATGAACATGAAGGCATACCTGAGGAAGCTCGAAGCAAATCATGTCCTGGCGAGGTGGGAACCGCAAACTAATGCAGGGAAGGAGAATGATGGGTATGATGCGTTTGAGAGGGCTTAAAAAATCTGATTCTTTTGAGAGTGACAGGTGAATCAGGCCAGTTATGCACCATTAACGCGTTTTCGGCTCTTTCAAAGCCAAAATCTATTATTTGCACAAGGAATGTATCTGTCTCACGTACCGGTATGTGCGCATATCTGCTGCAAACGCGGCTGTGCATCGGAAGGTGGCGAGAACACGCTCTCACCACGCTGCAAGTGTTTTCAGGAGATTCGGGGTATACACAGAGGAGACATTTTGGTAGATAGTCGGGAAGCAGGTAGGGAGGTATGTGAGGAGATCAACACGTTTCAGTTTTGGTAGGTTTTGATAGCAGGGTTTCAGGGACTAGGTGGAGCAAGTGGTTTGGGGAATATGCGGAGCTCGCGCGTTGCGATGCAACACTGAGTCAGTCGCCACACCTCCTTTCGACACAACCTCAACCATTCTAGTGGACATTCTTTTCCTCCTTGCACTAACATGCCTAGCCCCTCACCTCCGTCAGGCACTGCTGTCACATGGATGCAGTTTGATATCGTCAATGGCAAACAGCAGCTCTGGACGCATGTGTGTCAGTTTAAAATCAGTTAAAATGCTCCCACTTGTTTGTACTCCTGTCCACTGTGCTGCAGCACACATTATCAAAGGAGGCACGCTGGTCATCATACTCGAATGGGACACTGCCACACTTGGAAATGAACATGATGGCACCCACACTCTATACCTTGACGCGGTTGTCGTAGCCGGCATTTGGCAGGACGACCATCGGGGCACTGTTGGCAGTTTGCCCCAGAGGATGCTGAGTCTGGATCCATCCCCGAATTGCATAGCAATGGCAAGTTAAGATCCTCAAGTGCAGCTTGATAGGAATAAGTCAATCAGTTGACTTCAGGTATGAGTTCATCCAAATGGAAGGACGTGCTTCGCGTGCTCTCAAGCGCGAATTGTCACGTCTCAGGCAACAACACACATTGGGAAACCCTGACGCACTTGATCCGTACTTCAAATCAAGATTGATAGGGAGGTCCTGAAGTTGGTCAGCGTAAGTGTAGTTAGGAGTCCCGGCATAAGCCGAACTTGGTCCCCGATTTCGTTCACTCTCGAAATGATTTTCATTCGCAAGCAACGGCCAAGAACACCACGCTTTGCTCGAGTCTCTGCAGGGATCGATTTGACGTGTGGCCTCATTTGGTACGTCGCACAAGTGGTTCCAACCCCTCTCCTCCGTAGGACAACCACGGGTTTCCCAAAGAATCGCGCTGTGTGATAAAACGCTCTTTATTCCCCGAAGGTGGAGAAAGGATCAGCCTTTGAAGAAACGCTCTGCGAGTTCGAATCGACGGGTTTACTCGGCATGGCCGTGCTTTTTGAGGTATGCCTTTGAGTGGTGGCGGTTGTTCTCCTTGACGGCCCAGTCAGCGAGGTAGTAGTAGAAGGCCAAGGGGGGGAGCACGAAGATGGCCTGGCGTCCGAGACGAAAGGCGAACTTGGGAGCGCCGGTGGTGAAGACGCCCTTGAACAGGTTTTGCTGGAAGGGTGAGACCTGGTGCTCTGTTGAGGATGGGCGGTGTTCAGAGGTTGGGTTGACATGGTTAGCGGGAACCCACCGTAGTAGCCATTCTGTCTGCTAAGGTTTCCGAACCAGGAGCTGCGGTGATCGGGAGAGGATGAGCTGCGGCGAGCCGATCAGAGGCGGGTGATACTCACTGGCCACCCATCTTTCTTGCGAGTGTGTTGTTTGTTGGACGGCCGCTCGAAAAAAGCGCAAACCCTTTCCAGGACCACCTCACACGTCCGCCCGTCCCCTCCCCCCCCCTCCCCCCTCCCACCAGCGACACACTGCTGCAGAAGCGTTCCCACCACACCAGTTCTACTGCAATTTATAGTAAAATAAACTGGCACTCGACACAACCGCAAACGCAATGAAACGCGGTTCAATCAACAGTCATTGCAAGGAAACCAATCTACCGGAGCACGGGGATGAAGGGACATCCGTTCAATGCTCTGTCTGTTGGTTGACAGGTTCGATTTCCTGCACCAATCCGCATTTTGGTGGTATTTTTGCGTCAACAAAATAACATGGTGAGCGTGTCTGTCAGGTCGCCCCCGTCTGCGCCCGTCCAAGGCTGCCGCGAACCCCCGCCGAACGCGCGTGCATACGGGGCTCAGGGTGCATGGCGCGGACGCTGCCCAGCGGATGGGTCCCACTCGCGCTTGAATCACCCAATTTGGCGCTTAAACACGGGCGGGGCGTCTTAAAAAAACAAATCCGTTTCACTCACATTTCCAACGCTGCCAACCACAGGCGGACCAGCTTACGGAGGAGCAAATTGCCGAGTTTAAGGAAGCCTTCTCGCTCTTCGACAAGGACGGTGACGGCACCATCACCACAAAGGAACTGGGAACCGTCATGCGCTCCCTTGGACAGAACCCCACCGAGGCCGAGCTCCAAGACATGATCAATGAAGTCGATGCCGACGGAAACGGAACCATCGATTTCCCCGAGTTTTTGACCATGATGGCCAGAAAGATGAAGGACACGGACTCGGAGGAGGAAATCAAGGAGGCCTTCAAGGTCTTTGATAAGGACGGGAACGGCTTCATCTCGGCGGCTGAGTTGCGTCATGTGATGACCAACTTGGGAGAGAAGCTCACTGACGAGGAGGTGGACGAAATGATTCGAGAGGCCGACGTCGATGGAGATGGACAAATCAACTACGAGGAGTTTGTCAAGATGATGGTATGTTTGTGTTTTGATTCGGATCTATTGATTTTTTGGGGTGTCGTGTTTGATGGGACTGGAGCATACCTCGCTCGGATGAGACGCTTCCGTGGAGATGTAGCCATGCCATGAGAGTTTGTGCTCGTTCTTAACAGGCCATTCCAAAATGACAGATGTCCAAATAAGCGCGCCCCACGTCTCATGTGTCATCCCTTCGAGATTCTTTAAACTTCCAGTGACCGTTCTTTCCTTCGTGTTGCAAGAATATAACTCGTTTGAGACATTGTTATCAAAACCGCCAAGGGATGAAATCACAGCCCAACTTGATTCGTGAAATCCCAGAAGATGAACCTTGTATGAATAGGATCCTGTGTATCTCCAGGTCCCAACAGAGGCGCTCTTGTTCCGATCGCTTCTTGCTTTTTTTTTGAACAGGCAATCTCGTCCATCACAGGACGTGCTCCATCAAGCACGATGCCTGCTTGTGGCATGCCATTGAATTGCACTGGCATCATGAGGCACACGGCCGAAACGCGTTGTTTTTGCAGGGCTCCCCCTTTCAGGAACGTTCGATGTCACTAAGAGAACCTCACCAAAAAAAGTGCAAGCCATGTGAACAAAGCAGGATTCGAAGCAGGACCATTTGAGTGACTTGACTTGAGTTCGAGAGGAGAGAGGGGTGGTGCCTTAATTACATTACTTTACAAAAGATCTGTATTTTTTTCCATCAGAAGATATTAGATTCTTATTCATCTTACAATTATGGGATTGCGCGAGTTGTGCGCATAAAAAGGCTGCTGTCCATGAGTTTGAAGGTGAGTGTTGATTGGACAAACGGGAGGAGTTCCAAAATAGTTTGGTAGCGGTTTCGGCCCCGATTTTATTGATAACTTGGAGAATTGCCTCCCACAATCATCATCCAAAAAAAAACAAAAAACGACTGAATTCTTTCACGAAATGTAACTAATCTTTTTCAGTAGTCGTTCCATGCCATCCAACCCATTCTTCAATTCTGCAAGGGGAGGTCCGAAAGACAGGCGGACAAATCCTTGGTAAGGAGATTTGGTAAGGTCACGGCGACGACCAGGATTGATGTCAAAAAAGATGCCAGGAACGCAAATCATCTTTTCATCCAGACAGGCTTCAAAAAAGGTGAGCCCATTGCAGTAAGGCTGTTGAAGGATAAATTAGTTGTTTTTTTGTCAAGACCTAGATCCTGCATACCTCGGGTAGGTGTGAAAGATCAAGCCAAATGTAAAATGTAGCCTTTGGTGGGACTGTGACAGGCATGTTCAGCTGCGCAAGCCGCTCCAAGACATATTGTTTTTTCATAAAAAAGTGCTTTTGCAGTGCACATGCATCCGCATAGGCAGATGATGGCTTCAGAAGGGGAATACTTGCTTTTTGAAGTGGGTGGTTGGCACCACCTGTAATTCACAATTAACAGTTTTCTGATGGTTGACAGCTTAAATTACCTTCAAGGAAGCTGCCAGAGGATGCCATGGAAGAAATATACTCCTTGGGTCCTAGGATCCAACACACACGCCAACCTGGAAGGCGGAAATTCTTTGTCATTCCATCCAGAATGACAACTGGGTCCACATTCACGTCATCAATGTACTCTGCAGAAGAAATTGTCTTTCCTGGATGGTCTGGGTGGGTGTAGATGTAGCTTGAGTAAAACTCATCCAAAACCATGGTCGTCTTTGTTGTGCGCGCAATATCCACCCATTTTTCCAATTCTTCTCCTTCAATCAATTGCCCTGTTGGATTCGATGGGTTTGATGCCACCACAACTTGGAGGCCTGCGGAACGCAATCAGATTGCTGCAGGCAAAGAAAGCAATTGCAAAAATCGACGTACCTCGATCATGAATCTCTCTGTAGAGGCGTCCGGGAGTTATATGATAGTTGGTGTCCTTGTCAAGTGGTGTTGGGATCGGAACGAAGCGCTTGAAGATGGTGAGCAATGCTTCATATGCAGCTGTCACACCCAAGTTGAGCCAATTTCTCTAGTAGGCAACACCAGAATACTCAACTGTACTCAGGCAAAAAGAATCCAACATTTGCGTCTCCGATGGATGCTGCGATACGCGTCAATCCGGCGCGACCTCCAGGAACGATGCACACATTCTCCCAAGTGTACTTGGATTCTTTTCCCTCACGGTAACGTACGTTGTAGAGGTTGGCAACGGCGCTGCGAAGGGACGTGAGGCCAGCCACGGGGGCATACTAATGAAAAATGATTTTCAAGACACAAGGAGGAGGTTCAGACACATTCGGACACCCACTGACCTCAAACTCGTCTTGTTCCATCGTGATCGTCAAAGGCCGTTCCACCGCGTCTGGGATGGGACCCACTTCGGGCGCGCCTTGGCCAAAGTTGCCCCACGAACGGTCGCCGTACTTCCATCCTTTCGCAGCAGCGCGATCCATGACGTAAATGACGCCGGTGGTCGGCGGATGCTCGAACCCCGGCGTTCCCATCTCCTCCTGTGTCAAGGGAAGCGGCGATGTCTCCTGCCGCAGAAGGGCGTTGTACTTGGCCATGTCGATGACGGACCGTCTGTCCTGCGAGAACGAGTGGCCCTTGGCGCTGCGCAGATGTCTTCGACCGAATGTGCGGCGTGAGATGGGACTGCACGAATGGTGCAGCAGCACACACTCACTTGTGCGCATCCTCGTAATCCCGCTCGCTCTTGTGATGGTGGTTTGGTGCCGCGGGAGTCACGCTGAAGCGCGACATAAGCGCGCTCGCGAACCCACGGATCGAGCTAGGCGATCGCTGTTCCTGCGCGCTGTCCTCACCCATCTTGCTGCTTGGCTCAGTGAAAAGGGTAGCGTGCCCTTAAATTTTTCTTGAGTGCCGGAACTCATCATTCCGGCCTCACTCTTCACTTCCTGCTTCCTCACTTTAAGTCACGCCACGCAGCCAATCTTGGTCACAAGCTTCTCCATGCCGCACGATCCTTTCGCGAATTTATCCAGATGCGGTAGGTCTGAAAGAAAGCCCAACGAATTGATTGTATCTGTGGGGGCTCTGCGCAGTATCGCGTTGCGTTTATGTGAAAAAAAAAGTACGGTGATTTTCTCATCAAGGCATGCTTCAAACAACGCCAATCATAAACTACAAAGGTGTATTAAAATAAGAGCATATACTTCGGGACGAGAATATAAATTGTTGCTTTCGGTGGGACGCAAACTGTCAGAACCGCAGGATTTGGCTCCACAATCCTCTGGATCAGCATGTGAGTGTTCGTGCGTGCCGTTGAGAGTCTCGTTCGACATGCGTTTAAAGAAGGGATATACCACAATGCCATTGCTGCGCTTTCAATGAATAAAAACAACATGCTTCCGTGTACTTTGTCATCAGCTTCCTCCAAATCGTCTCTCCACCGGAAGGCTTACGCATGTGCCTGCTCGCATGAAATCGAGGCGAACGCAACAGTTTTCACGACGACCACAATTGCAGCAACTGAATACGACATCTATCACAATGAGTCCTTGAGGCGCATGACTGTGACATTTTTGGAATAATATGCGCCCGATTAATGCCCAATAAGACATTCAGCTCCACAAGTGAGATGACGTAGCTGCAAGCATTGAATCCGTCGGCTAGAGGTCCACGACGCCTTCCTTGCCCCTTCCATCACACGTCCAAGATATTGAATTTGTCATCAGATGGCCAAAACCATCTGCAGGTCTAGGAGCTGACTATCCAAGTCGCTGCAAGCCAAGACTAGACAAGTCCAAGAATTCGCGATCTCAAAAGAAAATACTTCTTTTGGCATGTGGTCTTGGTATGTGACGTCCACATTCGATAACAAAAGTCAAATTCGCAGCTTCTCTAGCTTGCTGCACATAGCCTCCCTTCACCTGCCCATCCATACCTTGCAGTGTAACATGTAACCACTGGTTTGCTAGATTATGCTGATAATGGTGAGTGGATGAGGTTTCACCAAAATGGAACTAGTGACTTGTAGACAAATGCGTTTGGTGCACTGCTTGAGAGAAATTCAAGATGCTCAAAAACTAACACATTCAGCAACAGAATATGCATGACTTAATTGATTTACTACTTTGGTCATGGACGTCAAAACCACTGGAGAAAAACACAAGTTCCATGCTGAAATTGCTCATTACTTGGCCAATCACATTCATGACTCATCTTTAGATGCAGCCTTCAGTGAAATGGCTCATGATTGGAATGAATCCATTGACAAGAACTTGATTTCAAACCCCTCAGTAGTGACAGGGCTTGGACAGAAGACAGTACACATTTAAGCATGCGGGGATGTAAGACACACACGTCCTGGGTATTCAAGCTGAAGTGGACAATTGTATATCAAGATTATTCCTTATTAAACTGGATCACACTAAGGACTTAGGTTTTTTTCAATAGACAGCTGACATTCAAATACTAAGAAGAGCAAAAAAAAATGCAAAGCAACTCAAGTGACTATGCAGTAAAATGCACAAGAATCTTTGATTTGCACTGGAACCTGTACTAATCTTTGTTTCATCTACAGAATTCCGGTCCCTGCTGATTTGCCCCTTCACATAATTACAGACAACCTATTCCTACACATTTATTACATGATTGCTGGGGTCAACAGAAAGTTGTTGAAGGGAAGAATATTTGTATTAAGAAAGCAGATACTAATAAATTCTCTTCTGCCTACTCTGCTTGTACAATTGATTCAGAAACAAAAATTCAGCTGTGGTTGATTCTGATGTGATGAAGCATATCATTGAAAACAAGAGCAAACTATCAACCCATCACAATGTTCCACCAACATCTTTCATGACAGCTTCAGGTAATGTCATGAAAGGAGCTGGTGTTGATGAAGATGCTCAAACTGGATGTCTACTTGTAACAATGTTGACAACCTACTTTCTGTCTGAGGATTTCTAAAAAGAAGGAAGTGATGTCTAGTTTGATTATAGTGCTTGCCCTGGTTACCTTGAGAACAGGATAGCTGCGATCCCAATATCAACAGGAGGACATACACCTCTGATTAGCTCCACACTTTTGTCACTTTTATCACTCTCAACAGTAAAGTTCTGTCTTTGCATAGCATTTCTCCCCTAAGCATTGCCTATCAGCTCCACACTATCATCACTTTCAGCATAATAAGACTCTGTTGTCACACCAGACTCAATTAGGGGCAAAGCTGCCAGTGTGTCTGTTGCTTGCAGGAAAGAAAGTTGTCTGCCTGACTCTCTTCATCCGTGCCTTCATCTGTCTCATTGTCATGATAACCTTCATTCCCTAACACTGCAGCTGCAGAATCTACTGTGGAGGCAGAGTCTTTTGAGTAATCAGTATCTTCATCCTAAAACACATCAAATATACCACTATAAAACTTGAGTTGAGTATCAGATACATCTTTCCATGCCAAGTTTTCATAGATGGTTTTGATGATGATGATTTCTGATGGCAACAGTGGTACTAGGTATCTTTGCCCGTGTCTGTTTGAATAAGTAAAATTGAGCATCACAGAAGCTAATAAAATGAATTTGAAGTTGGGACTCCCTGTAACTTGAAAGACAATTCCTTATTCTTCAGAAACACCTTAAAGGGAGGTCAATGAGATTTGTTAACATATATCATTCTCAAATGCACATTTTGCAGCTGGATGCGCTCCTTATGTTAGAGAAGCTTAATCAAAACTCTTATATCAGTCACGGACTCGCATATTACCAAGCAGATGAAATAAGAAGATGTACAGTTGCAACTAATTATTTTTAAAATGCCATGTTAGGAGTTCATCAGACTGGGAGTCTCTGTTGGAGATTGTGAATATCTTCAGGAGTTGATTGATGTTTCGCCCAGCTTTTTATTTCTGGAGGCACCCTAGGTTGGGTTCTGGCGTCGCTTTCGTTGAACGAAGAAATTTACGCTCGTCTGCGTTGCTTGAAGTGAAGTGCGCAGATCAGCGAACGCAAGTACGCATGCTGCTGCAGGCCCTTGTATTTCGAGTTTGGATGCGGGAGTTTGAAGCAGTTGTCGCAGAGCTCGCAACGCGTTGGAACAGACCGTTCAAAAGTTTTTGCATTGTATTGAATTCTTTGGTAGAAGGTACGTACCGCTGGCAACAGATTAATAAGAATCAAGTACAAACTGTCTCTGATGCAGATGTCACAGATTATCTCGTGAGTTTAATTTTTCATATGCCAGTTGGAACGACTGACTCAAATATCCCAGCTCACTCACCTGAAGCTGACAAACAACCCTAATCTTTTCATTTTACCTCACTCTTTGTCAGCATTGCATGCCAAGATCATCCTCCGTGGCGTCAAGGCCTATTCTGCGCGCCAGCTGCGCGCCAACATCACTCCCAGCTCTGATAAAGCGACGACAGTACGCGCATCGTTGAGCGCACGCAACGTGAACCGAATTCAATTGAGCGTGGTACCGACGGATCGCGGCGGCTGCGCGGCCATCTTTGCCGCTTCGGAGCTCGTCGCATGCGGTACATTCTTGGAGGTGGGGCAAAAGTGGGGGCAGTCGACGGAATTGGGGCCGAAGGGTCGCTGATTGAACTAGCGTATGGTGAGAAGCGCTTAGCTTCAATGCACACTGGAAGCTGATATGCGATGTTCTTCGCAGGCGGTAATACCGTGAAATGGATCGATCTGGCTGGTGCCAAGGCTGTGGGTGATGTCTGGGGCAAACTGTCAGCAGCCATTGCGTGATCCACGCCTAGCATCCTCTTCCAGTACAAACCTCAATAAATCCAGGGCAAGTGTTTATTATCGGGCAAAACCGTCAGATCCAGTATGTTCAGTAACTGACGGAAAATGAAAGTAAGGGCGTGTGCAAAGACAACTCAAATATCAACAGCAGTTGAGACCTCGTTTACCACTTCTTTCTTGTACACTGCCTCGTCAATTTTGAAGAACTCCACGGCATTCAAACCTAAAAGTTTGGCCTTGTCCTCTTCGGACAATGCCGCGCAATCGTCAATAAGCTTACCCGGCTGATGCTCGCCCAATGGGAACGGGTAATCGCTCCCACACATGATGCGGTTGATGCCAATCTTCTTGATCAAGAACATCAGAGCGTCCTCGTCGTGCACGAGACTGTCGGTCCAAATGCGACCCAGGTACGACAAGGGGCTCACTTTGCAATTGGTTGCGCAGAGGTCAGGGCGCACCTGGAATCCATGCTCGATTCTGCCCACAGTGTAGGGAAAGCTGCCGCCTCCGTGAGCGAGGCAGATGCGAAGACGAGGGTGACGCTCAAGGACACCACCAAAGATCAAGCTGCTGATTGCAATCGTGGTTTCGCATGGCATGCCCACGAGCCAAGGGAACCAGTATTTCTCCATCCGACCCTTGAAGTTGAATTGATTCAGCAGAGCGATATTGCCCGAATGTGGAGAACAAACCTTGTTGTCCATATCCCACGGGTGAACAAAGACGCCGACATCCAACTCCTCGCAGGCTTTCCAAATGGGGGTGAGTTCAGGGGCGTCAAGGTTCCAATCTAAGTAGCACGATCCATATGGAATGTTCAGTGAGTGCACCCGTTTTTTGACCACGGACACAAATCCTCACCGTTAATGTGGCTTCCGATTTGGATTCCTCTGTATCCAAGTTCCTCGACGCACCGCTTGAGTTCCTGCACGGCCAGTTCTGGTGCCTGCATCGGAAGCGTGGCGAGGCCAACAAACTTATTTGGGTAACGCGAACACGTTTGCGCAATATTGTCGTTGAGGTACCTGTTTGTATGTAGAGTGCGGTGTTTAGGGTTCTCAGCGCTTTGATTGCCAGGTGCCACATCCCGCAGATTCCCCGCAACCGCAACCGCAAATCCAGCGGGACGCATACTCACCGTGCCAAATCTAGACAGTGCTCTGGCTTAGCCCAGTAGTTGAAAAAGACGGGAATGGTCGAGATCACTTGGACGTCCACGGATGTTTCAGCCATCTCCTTGATACGCTCTTCGGGTTGCCAGCAGTTGCACTCGACCGTGCGGAAGGGCTTGCCATCAAGCATCATCTGCGCCTTGCCGTCGCCGTTGTTTTGCACAGAGATCCATCCGCCGTAGCCGTACTTTTGCTTCAGGTCGGGCAAGCGCGCGGGCATTATGTGCGTGTGTATGTCAACACGCAGGTGCTTTGGCTTCACATCAGCGCTCCCGCAGCAGCTTGTTGAGGTCGTCGGGACCTCAGACAGTGCACTACCAAGTTCTCCAAGCGATTCCATTTCTGAACCTTTCTTGCAACCGATGCCTGTCCTCTGAATGTCCTGCGGTTTCCGTCGCTTCCTTTCCACTAATTCGTCCTAAATAACTGATGAGTGTCGGCTATGCAAATATCTCAGTTGTTGGCCGAAATCAAATAGGACACCCTTATTTCAAATGACAATACAGCATACCCATGGAAAAACTTCAGAAGATGGCAACACTTTATTTCTTTGCAAAAAGGCGCCCCCCCGCATTTTTGTCTGTCCCGCTGGCCACCGTAGTGTTGTACAGGCTAATACTGGCTGTTTTCTGGCGAATTATCGAAAGGGTAAGTATCAATCAAGGCTAGGTTGCTGGACGAGCTCGCTGCGAAGACAGAAGGGTTTTGAGTCTTCCCTTGCAATCGGACCTGTTGCAAGCAAAGTCAAAAAACAACAACATGACAACGACACGCAGACGCAGGTAACTCAACAGACAAGATTCATTGTTATGGGCCGATGCGCTCTCGAAAGGACAGTTGAAATCATCAGTTTGATGAGGCAAAGGGGGAAAAATGTCATTTCGTTGAATACCGTCCCTGTTTTGTGGTGAAACCAATTTCCCTGAATTTAATCACGTTGACGCAGCCACCTGGAACCAGTCTCAATGGAGTCTCAGAACGGATCCTCGCAGCGTCGCAACCGCGACCAGAATCAGAGTCAGAGCGCAAACAGTGGCGGTCCCGTGCGCTCGGAGGTGCCTCGCATGGACGCTCAGCCACCGCACCAGCAGTTCGGTCTGAACACGAATGCCTACAACGAGCAGATGTACGCTAACCAGCACCAGTACGGATACTCGCAGCAGCAGCCAATGTATGAGCAGCAGATGTACGGTGGGCAGCAGCAATACAGCAATCAATATGCATCGCACACTGCGAACCAATATGGAAATTACCCAACTGGCCCATTACCTACACATCAGACGGATCAGTTCGGAAACAGTGTCGACACACACTATCCGGGTTTCTTTCACAAGCAGCAGCAAAAGTACGGGGCTATGGATGGTCCTCCGCAGACATATGAAATGTCTCGCCTGCCAACAGTGAACCGAATCACGTCAGTGTACCAGGATTCTAAGAGCAGGTGGACAGGTGGTGACGTTGAGACTGGAGACGCGAACAAACCTGAGTGGCAGGTCTTGCTTGGAAAGTGAGTGTGGCCTCGCACGCAATACCAATGGAGTCTGAATCTGATTTGTCAGGTACCTTTGCTGCTGCTGCCCTAAGAGCAAGAAGGGAAAACTTATTTGCGGCGTCTCCGTTCTTGTTGTAACTATCGTGCTTGGCGTTTTGCTCTATGTGTACTTGCCAAGATACCCTCAAATCAAGGTCTACGGCATTGATTTCACTAACATTCTTGGCACTGGAAGCGCGTACAGTTTCACATACGCAAACCCGGATGTGCATGACTTGAATACTCTCAACTTCAAAATGAACCTATCTATGTCCTTGGGCACTTTCAACCCCAACCCGTATGATTTGAATGTAGAAAGCATCAACCTGGTGGTGAGTTCTCAGTTTCTACCATTTCGTTTGAATTTGTGTCAGTTCACTCAGTTCACTCACTGAGACGCAACTTTGCAGGCACGAATCACCGTCAACCAGACATATGTCGGACAACCACTTCAAACAACACCCCTCACATCTTTTGGCTCCTTGGTCAGTCTCATCCCACTTCCAAAGAACGTAGACCCCTCTTACACGGGAGACATGAATGCCGTTGTCGGAACCTCTAGCCATGGCCAAATCGTTTTTCCAGCCAAATCGAGCGTCAACTATACAATGATTTTTCTTCTCAACTTTACGCCCGATCCCAAACTGGGTCTCTTGCAAGACCCCACGATTCTAGAAATCGCGTCCGCTTGCGGCATAACTGACAGAAAGAACCGCACCCGTCCTATGGCCATCCACTACGATGCCGCGTCCACCATTGGGGCGCTGAAACCACTCGGCTTTGTGCCACAACTTTCAAGCGACTTGCACATCAACTGTCCCTTCTCCAAGGCGCAAATCGACTCAGTCATTGCCAAGGTGCAGGATCAGAATGAGACAATTATGCAGGCATTGCAAGAGACTTTCTCGGGTGCCCAGCCGCCGCCGAAGCCAGAGGTGGTCAATCCCGATGGAAGCAGTGCCAACAGCGGTAACGGAAACGTCGGTGGCAATACCGGCAACGGGAACAACGCAAACGGAGGCGTTGTGACTTCCGCTGTCACAACAAGTACTTCTGCCCCTACAATCGCTGCAACTGGAGGCAATGGCGCCAGCGCGACTACCACTGGGGCCGGTCCCATCGATACAGCCGTTGCAATTTCGACGGGTTCTCCTGGACTGGATGGTCCGCCAACAGACTCTGTCATGGTGCCGACAGGTGGGGCACCAACTGAAGGTGTACCCACTTCTACGACTCAACTGGGAGGCCTCACAACGACCGGTGCTGTTGTTGGTCCTGCATCCACGACGGACGACGGACAAGCGCATGAATCTACAGCAAAGGGCGCACCCCATACTACGCGGTCTGCTGGTTCGGCCCCCGAACCCACACCTTAAAATATGTTTCATTCTCCTACACCAAGATCAAGATCTTTTCTTACCATTTTAAATAAAGCGAATTCACCTGTAACCTTATGCGGTGACACCAACACCCCCACACCCCTTAGCGCCCCACCCTCTTCCCTCACGAAAAAAAAATATTCAATTTGGATTTTTTGCGCCAATGGCTGTTCACAGGCGTGAACCTGAGCAATCACAAGAAAGGTTCCAACGATTAAAAGAAATGAAACAACCAACAAAAACATTTTCATCCAATTCAACGCTTATTTCAAAAAACTTATTTCTTTTAAATATTGAACAAAATGAAGTCTGTTGTTTCATCAACAAGTGTTAGATCTAAACACCTCAAATCCGATCTTCATAATCATCACTTCTATAAAGTTGATGAAAGAAGATTAATTTGACACTATCCAAAGTGGGTGTTCCATACTTTGGTTTGGATCAAGTTGGAAATAGATGTGCCTGAAAATATCTGAAAATAGAAAACACTATTTGATTCAATGTCAATGAAACTTTGAAGGGAAGAATCATTGAGCTCGAACAAAAAGTTAAGGAGTTGAAGAGCAAGTCTTTTTCAGATGAGTTCAAGCTTCCATTACAATCAAAAGATAATGATATCAAGAAGACACCATCCAAATTTGATGAAAAATTGAAGTTAATGGAAGGGAGAGAATACTTTGAAACAGAAGAGAGGCATTCCATTTAGAGAACAAAGCCCAGTTTGTTTGTTTTGAAGAAGATGGATGGGTTTATCATAGTAAGAGTCTTGCAAGAACAGTTGTGGATTGATCTAAATATGATTCAGAACCAACCAGCGATCCAGGAGAGACTCGTGAAGCATCTCCACTCAGAGGCTGCTGATAACAGGTGGTTTCTTTCAAGAAGTGGCACAAAAGTCCAGTGTTAAAGTGACATTTCAATCATTGTCTGTGCCATAGTTGCGTTCTTCATACAGTCAATTCAAGAAATCATTGAATACTTGCCTCCATTCTCCAGTATGTGTGTGTGTGTGTGTACAGTTATGTTGCCATCAATCTCCAAGTCCTTCCACTTTAACTCTGTTAAAATTGAGTGGAATTTATGATGAATAATCTGTACCAATGTGATGTCATCTGATGATTTCTTTGTCATTGTCACCATGGCAATGTTGGTTGTGTTTGTTGCCAGTGGACACAGGGGGCCATGATAAAGAGTCCATTCTGAGCAATATAACTTCTGTATCAATGATCATTGCTGTTTCCTTGTTAATTCCCTGTAAAGCATGAACATGCGCAGTGGATATGAATTCATAATCTTGTTTGATGATGCGCATGGAACATTTTTGAAATGTAATTGTATGGATGATATTGAAATCATCTTTTCTCAGAAGAGGCCAGTCAGTTTCTCCTGAAGACCAGCCAGAATCACCTGGTACTTGTTAAGCATTTCAGCATAGTCCTCATCTTCAACATCAGCAGTGGCAAATTCTGCATTCAGAGCTTCAAAAAGCAGTCAGCTCTTCTTGTTGAGTGCCAAAGCCTTTCAGATTACATGGCAAGCATAAAATGCGGTTTCCCATCTAAATTCAAGAATCCACACAAACTCCATCCTCTAATCGGCTTTTGTAGTTTAGGATCAAAGTGAGTTATCCTGATGGTCTCAAGTGCTAGTTCAATCAACTGGCATAATGTCTCACTGTTGGATATGCTAGAGCCTGCAATGTTTGTGTGAGGAGTAAATGAATCTCCAGTCTTTGTGGCATACCAACCTTCTCTCCAACCATAGCTTGCTTGACTCAATCTTGATCACAGCCTATTCATTCATGGTCTTACTCCTTTGGATTGACTTTACTACTCCACCTACAGTTGGTCTGTACCACTCAGTGCCTGGTCCTACTATGTGTTAGGACCAAGTTGTGGAGGTCAAAGAAGGTGAAACAAAACTTAACCATAACTGGATGGGATCCTGGGAAGGGTTTTTTTTTTGCATGTTGGAAAGCCAGGACTAAGGGTTGCATTATGGAATGTGATAAAGTTGTAACACTGACTGAATTGAACTGAAGAGAAACAAAAGGAAACGAAGTCAGCTTAAATAGTAGAACTAAAAATATGCAGTACTGGTAAAAGTTCCATAGGAGATGTGATCATTCTGGAAATAGATCCTGATCACACTATTGAGGTGCCATGTAGTTGTAAATGAAGCTGAAACTAAGGCAAGCCAAGGAAGTGAAGCTAGGTTCACATGATTAAATGACAGTTGCAGCAAGACTTCTCTCCCTTCCATCAACTCTGCTATTTTGTGGAATTCAGTTGGTGTTTCCTTGACCTGACTGTTTTCAGATTGCAAAGGCTGTTTGGACTCATCGGAAAAAGACTCACTCTTCAGCTCATGATGGTTTGCTCCAATTCATTAATTCTTTCTTTCAATGACTGATTAACATTGAATTAAAACCAGTTTCAAGTGCTTATCAGGCACGTTTATTGTAATAGCCTCCTCTGAACCAAAGTAAGGAACACCCACCTTCGATAGAGTAGAATTAATCTTTATTTTGTCCACTTTGCAGATGTGGTTGTTTCACAGATCTTTGTATACTGTTTCCATGGGAGTGATTTGAGGTAGTTAGAACAGACACTTGTTGATGGAATAACACACTTCATTTTGGTTTTAATATATTATTTGAAAAGAAAAAAGTTTTTTGTAAAAGACTTGGGAAAAGTTGTAATATTTTTCATTAGGACGCGCAGTGGAGGGAGATGAAAATGAAAATGGTAACAATTTCCGTGGTGCAAGGGCAGTCCACAAAGGTCCAATTCCCCTGTTCACGTGTTCTACGACCACCTTTCGGGGCCTGCAAGGTAATCAAATGCATGAGTATGTCAATGAGAGAGTGCACGTACTGAAAGGATATTTTAGCATCGCATGCCCTGATTGAAACATAGAATGCCTGACCTCGTATCCACCGTTGCCTTAACCTTCTCTGTAAGTTCCACATATTCCCTGTTATTCTCACTTCTAGTTCAACACCGTGGTGCCACGTACCCAGCATGTTGTCCTCGTTCAGCCCCACAGGTCTTGTAACTGCCTCGGCCTTTTCTATCCAGATCAGAAACTTCCTCGCTATGCTCGTTTCAACCATTGAATCAAACACTCCATTCACATCATGATGAGTTGCAAATCCCCGCAGTGCCATCTTCGCCTCGACTATGGAGCCCCTCGACCGGTCCTTTTGGCACCCTCGGCCAGGAAATAATCTATCGGCCATAGATTACATCCAAAAGAAATAGAAAGGAAAGGGAAGATACTCTTGTGCTGGGGAAAGTCCATCCAAGGATGGAATTGGGAGTAAGTTGTAGTTTTCAGACATGCGTATGGTGCGAAGGGGAAATGCTCGCTGGTCCCTCCAAAATCCAATAGTGCTATAGTTGAGTCAAGTCAAAAAACATTCTTGGCAACACAAAAGCCACAATGCAACTCAACGCGACCTTCCAAGCTCTAACCGTCACACTCTTGACGGGTTTTACACTCTTTGGATCTGCTCTCAGCGCACCATTGCCCAAGGCACTTGAAAAGCGAGACTTGAGTGGCGTTCTCGATTTCAACATGATCTAAAACCGCGGAAGGAAGAGGGGCTGTGAATGAATCACAATATTTTGGGACTTATGTTTGATACACTTCTTTTTTCTAGAATGAATACATGATCTCGTCAACTTTGAGAAGAGGACGGGAATACGGCAATTGTGTTCAGGTGGAGGTTGAACTGATCCTGCTCGTTAAGCTCAGTCCCTGAGATCGTTACCTTGATTCGGTTGGGAGCAGACACCGGCAGGCAAAGAGAAACAGCAGAATGGCCATTTTCCATAGCGGGCAACGCGTTTTTCTAGAATCAGCAGCCTCAAAGTCGGCAAGAGACTTGTACATGCGGTAAGGGGGGTTTCGGGTTGACTGGCCACTCTCGCCTTTCGCGTTGGGCCTGAGCTCCAACGTTTGGTTCCAATGCAAAACCCCTTGCACAAAAATCATCTCCTTTTTCTATTCAAAACCAAAAGCTCACGCTGAAACTCACGTCCAGCGACTTGACGTAGTGCCACCATCCCTTCTATTGCATCCGACCCAAGCACCCAGTTAGTTGTGCCCAGCCCGCCAACAAATGATTCAAGCACATACCGGAATAAAGAGCAAGTCGCCTGGCTCAACAATGCAGTCTTGAAAGACTCCTGCTTGAAAGTTGGGAAACAAGTTCAAGTCGGGGCATTCAACGTCCACCTACGAATGAAAAAAAGGTCAGTGGATCCATTGAACATGGACGCGAAGTGTGCATACCTGCGACGTGTTGGTCATCATACCTTCCGCGTGCGGATACAGCTTGTGTGTCTCGCTGGGACTGTAAAGTCGTACGTACTTGCGCCCCATCACTTGCGCAAACAAGTTCATTTGTGGATCCGTGTGAAGCGGAGACACGGTACCCGCTGGTCCAAACCACGATGAAATCTTGACAATGGTGTCCTCCAGGTCGTAGTCCGAGTCTGAATCATCCAAGTTCAAGCCTTTGTCGTTGGCTCGGTGAGATAGATGGCAGTAGTCTGGTATCATGATGTCACGTTCGAGGTCAGGGATTTGCGTAAACAAGTTGTGCTGCGCCAGGTATCCGACAACAGGTGTGTTCTCCTCGTCGTCCCGTCGCCGCTTTTTGTGATGGAGTCCCGGCAACTCGGCTTGGTTATACCGTTTCCTATCCTTACATGAAGCACCATCCTCATTCGAAGACTCCTCCTCACTGCCCTCCTGGGAATCCGACGACAACGCGTCATCGCTGTCTGCCGCACCCACACCCGTACTTCTGCTTCCATCGCCCAGCACATAGCCATCCACGAAATCCACAAACCGCATCACACGCTGTCCCCATCCTTCCTCCACATAATTCCCGCCCACCTCCACAGGTACCCATCGGGCGCCACACCTCTCCCGCAGGGCTTCGACACTCCACGCTCGCGGACCCGATAGAGCAGGCCAGTGTGCGCACGCTCCGCGAAGAATGCATGGCCGAGAAGGCAAGAGGTGGTTGCGCTGGAATGGGTGCAGTGCGGGCGGCTCGCGCGCGTGGTAAGCGTGCACGGGATGCAGAACCTTAGGGGGTGGGATGGTTCGATGGAGCGGTAAAGCGGGCCCAGCAGGAGGAGACGGGAGACGAATTCGTTCGACAAGGGCATGTATCATGGCGTGGACGTGGTGATTGAGAGAGGGCGCCCCCGAGACGAGCAAAGTAGTGTCGAGTATTTTGAGTGCCTCCTCCGCCATGTTCGAGTGGACGTCGAGACAGGACGCGAACAAGAGGGACGAGAGTTCGTGCGCGCATCGCAGCGAACGCGAGACTTGGTGGAAGGGGATGGACTGCAGCAGGTCCGTGCTGCGAACCAGCGACGCTTTCGCGAGCTTCTTGCAAGCGACGGCGTCATGGCTGCGCTGCCTCAGCCGCGCTTGCTCGAGGAGCCGCAAAATCATGCGCAGCTCGTGACGCTGCTCGTCGCCGCCATCCAGCTCCTGACGCAACTGTCGCACCGCTTGCGCCCATTCGACTTGCATTTCTTCTCACTTTTTCTGGTCACAGAGTGGATTCCGTCCGTGCGCGAGTTGGCAGTGGCGGGCACGTGGACAGGTGGACTGGGAAGGGGGGTGGCTGAGCCGAGGAGCGCAGGGCTGGTCGCGTCACTCGTACGATGTCGCGGCAACGGACGGTGGCAGTGAGCGAGAATCTTCTGTACCCAGACGAAGGGTGGCCGTGGCGGCGATCGGTGCTCGGATGGAATCCAGTTTCTGGTTGCCAGCTATCAATAAAAAAAAAGATGCAAAACTGGTTGGGGCGCGCGCTGCTGAGCCGTACCCTCGCAACCCCTCGCGCTGGTCTGCGCGCCCTGCGAACCTCTGCACCGCTTCTCTCCGACCACGTGTTTGTGGTGAGGAAGCCACGTCCTCCGCCTCCCCCCCCCAACCACACACCAACGCACCATAAAACCACTCTAGCACCGCAACTCTCCCGAAAACAACCCCTCTATCCCTTTCGAGTTCAACCCCGAAAACGCAAAACGCGCCGCCGAAATCGTCGCCAAATACCCTCCCCAATACAAGAAGGGCGCCTGCATTCCGCTCCTCGATCTCGGCCAGCGCCAGCAGGGCTTCACCAGTATCAGCGTCATGAACCACGTTGCGAAGCTGCTCGAGATGCCTCCCATGCGTGTCTACGAGGTGGCCACATTCTACACTATGTTCAACCGGTGCGTGGTTTTCGTAAGGACGAAGGCGTAAGCGTGGGGCGCGAATCGGAAACCATCTTTAGATGGAATCGAAGCGGAAAGCGAATTCAAGATCTTGATGACTCGAAGCGAACGAGCGCTTCTCACCAACCCGACATTTTGAAACTCATCCTAACATTCCACATCAGTGATCCCGTCGGCAAGTACTTTTTGCAAGTCTGCACCACCACACCCTGCCAGCTCTGCGACGCCATGGGCATTGTCAAGACGGTCGAGGATCACCTCGGTATCAAGGTGGGCGAGACCACTGCCGACAAAAAGTTCACCCTTGTCGAAGTGGAGTGTGCGGGTGCGTGCTCAAACGCGCCTGTCATGGCTGTCAACGACGATTACTACGTATGTTTCAAACAATTTCGCAATGCGAGGCCCTCACATCTTTGTAAACAGGAGGACTTGACACCCGAGTCTACCATCAAGATCCTGGAAGACTTGAAGGCGGGTAGAACCCCAGCCAAGTTAGGTCCACAGTCGTCGCGTCAGGCTTCGGAACCGAAGGCTGGTCTCACATCTTTGACCTTGGAGCCCACCGGTCCTGGATTCGGTCTCCAGCAGGGACTGTAGAAAGTTTTTGTTTTTTTGATCTTGGTGGAAGTTTCATTCTAAAAGCTTACATTTTTTTCCGACCCCCACAATGTCACGCCCCACACCCTTCCCTCACGGAAGGTGGACCTTTTTACCTTTTCTTCAAACGAAGCAGTAGTGCACATTTCGAATGAGAAGAATGAGAGGATATTTTGTCCCATTTCCTGAGAGAGGGAAGGATCTTGACGTACTCCATTTATGTTGGTAGGCGCGACATTACGCGAGCACTGGGTCATGGACCCAGGAGACTGAAGCTGCTTGTTTCATTGTTCAAGGACACGGGTGCTTAGGATGGTAAAACCAACCCTGGCATCACCAATTCCTTTTTGACGAGCCATTGAAGGATACTCTCATGAAATAAGTCAATCTAATTTTCCCCAACATTGTTGTGACAGTTTCGAAAGTTGTGCTCGTTTTTTACGCATACAATCGCGGCATTCTTAAACCCAAACAAAATCATGCAGATGAGACCACGCCGCAAATCCTGGCCATCTTCATCACAACAGTGGATACCTCTCCTTCGACACCAGAAAGTTTGACCCGAAACGCGTCCTCCGGCAACTCTAACAAGGCTGCAATCTCCGCCAACTCTTCACTCACGTCCACATCCAGTGATTCGAGCACTTTACAAAGATACTCGACGTCCGTTCCCAACTGCCGCACACCATACCCTCCCAAGCGCGGAATCTGCAACACCTGCACAACGAGCTGCGCCATCGCCCCGCGTGCAATCGCCGTAATCCACAAATGAATCACATCCTCCAACTCCAACCTGGCATCCTCTCCTTCTTCTACATCGGGCAGGATGAAATCCGCATCCACGAGGTTGGGCACGGCTCGCAAGCCAAACTCCACGGTCCCGTCCCCGGCTGCCGCGCCGTCGCCCACGTGCATGTCAAGGCGCTGCGGGAGTGTGAGGAGCGTCTCGCCCACGCGCGTTACAAAGACGGACGGACTCAAACTGAAGCGCGGAATATCTGAGCCCATGGCTCCACTGGCAGAGGGATCCACATCCAAGGCCCACAATGATAATGAAGACACGCCGCTCAAGTGTTTCAAAACTGGCGCGCTAATCAGGCGAAAGAGAGTGTCTTGTGTCTTGATGACCAACGAATTGAGCATCTGGCTCGTTTTTGGTAGGAGTGTGACTCTGGTCGTTGGAAGGGGAGAGGCAGCGCTTGCCTCGACGGGTTCCACAAAATCCTCCAGTCCAGCGTAAAATGCTTGCAACCTAGCGTTGTTCAAGGCTGATGCTTGCAAATGACGCATCACTGACAAGCATTCGAACACATCCTCCCGTCCTCGTGGAACCTCATACTTGCCAGTTTCCACAAACTCAGAGACGCGCGTGGAAGCAGCCATCATGCGCGTGTACAGCAACCGCAAGTCTTTGACCAGAGAATCGTCCAGACCGCCCACACCGTCACTCGCCACTTTCACAACCGCCAAAAGCCTCAACCCCAATTCAAACGCCTGCCACTCCCTCCCATCCTCTCCACCCAAACCAACACCATCATCCTCCTCCTCCTCCCCCACAGCTGCGTACTTCTCAAACGAGATAATATCCGCAACCGAACCTTCTTCTACTCCGGCAACCACGCGCAACCCCTGCACAAGGACCCCGCACCGTGTCACGACCGCGGCCAAAAACACGTCCGCGGCCTCACATCCCGCCGCACCGGCGTATCCGCCCGCAAAGGCACCCACGCGTCGCGCGGCGGACTCGGCTGCCTGTAGCGCGCCTGTAAAAACGTCCTCGAGAAGAGCGTCCAGCGTTACAGAGAACTTTGATACGGGGCTGGAGGGAAAGTTGCGGCGTGGAGATGTGAAGTGGTCGGAAAGGTGTGCGAGCAGATGTGCCGTTTCGAGCGAGCTAACAATTTGGTGGAAGGGGGCAAAAGGTTCGAGGACAGCGGTGGACCAGGTGGGGAGATCTGCGATAGCTTTGGAAGGTGGTATTATCAATGTTGCGGTGGCAGGTTGTTGTAGATTGAGTTGAGTGGAGGAGGGCTTCTTGACTACAGGAGGTGCGATGGCATCCTTCTTTGTAGTCGTTACGAGAGGGAAGACTTGCTTTTCCACGTCAATACACCATGAAACACAGATTTGAAAAGCGTGCGTGAGAACGAGCACAAATTCATGCTGATGATTTGCCTTCAGGCGGTCCAGGCAGTACCGAAGGGATGGTTTCAGCGAGTTGAATGTTTGATGCACTAGTTTCACAACCACCTGACCCACGTTTGGAAACAGCTGGTCGATCCATCTGTTATTTCCAGTTAGAAGTGAGTGGAGTTTACATGATGATCGCGAGAATTACAGACAGAAACGAGCCTGCGGCTCGTCACCTCGCCGATGATCTTTCGTTGTTGTGGGCTCTCGCGCATGCCGTGAATGCGGCCTATTGTTTCTGTTCTAATCTCGGGCTGTCGCCTTCGGTTCGATGATGACCTTCGTCTCGCCACGCGTTTTTTTCTCGCTCAAGAAACCCACCCTAACTCGGCTACAAGAGTCTGCAAAAAGAAGCCTAGAAACTGCTTCAATCCAGCCAGAAAAACCGCCGAATCCGTCTCCATCCGAGAAACAGTGGCAGAAGCACCGGCAGCCAAATCATGGATCTCCTTCCATTTCATCAAGACAGGCCCTTTAACGGCCTTGTAGTAGTGAGCCGCGAATTCATGAGATCGATTGATTTGGTCAAAGACGACGTGAAACTCGTGGATGCGTGGAATGTCGTGGGATGTGAGTGCATCGAGCAAAGGAGCCGCGATGGCCGATTCGAGTTGGGTTTGGAGAGAGAACAGGAGGGTGCGCTTGTCCTCGTAGTCGGGTGTTCCCTGCAGGAGTACGAGGGAACGGGATGCCTCAGCGAGCCGCAAACCGGCTTTTGTGAATTCCTTCTTTTCAAAGATAGACTCGAGTTCTGATGTGAGGGAAGACCAATTTTCCGCCTCTTGGAGAGCCTAATTTGTTTGAGGTAGTTTAATATGAGAAAGACCGAGTTGAGAAGTGATCACCTCACGGGCCAGCATCATTCTTTGCCTGATAGTGTCCAAGAGCAGCAGACTGTCGAACGCAGAGTTTCTGTGACCCGTTTCTTTCGCCAATTGTTGAAGGGAATCGTTGAGCTGGTTGACGTGTCGTTGCACCACAAACAGATCGTGTGCAAGCCGCGGCAGCTGCGTTGCTGCGTCGAAGCCGCTTTTGTCCAAAACAGAGGCGAGCTCGGCGCAGTTGAGTAAACTCGACGTCACTAGCCTGTCCACAATTTGCGACACGGAGCTTGGCTCTGGCTGAGAGTTTGGCAAAGCGACCCCAGAGCCAGAGGAAAGCGCGCCAGAGGAGAGGCCCGATAACACTCGCGCATTCACCCACCGCTTCGCGTCAGCGGTCGACACGCCCGTACGGGCAGAGGTGATAGTGGTGGTAGTGGTGGCCGGGGTCGGCATCATTGGTTTTCCGCAAATATTTCACTTGTCCCTTCGAAGGTTATTGATTCTTTCGTCCGTCATATTGTCCAGAATGATCATACTTGAAACTACAAAAAAAGCTCCAGTGACATCCTGTAGCGTTGTGTCGCTGTTCTGATTCGTAGCCATGTTAGCGAATGAAACAATGCCTGATACATTCCATTCCACTACTTAATAATAAAGACTGGTTTTTCATTACAGCAACTTGCAATGTTGTAAGTTTTTGCTGTTGAAAAAAATTGGAATCAAAATCTATACAAATGAAGCCTAAACAGTGCTTAAGAACAAACAGGAAACAAAGCCCTAAGATTAAATGGGAGAAGAAAATTTAGATGGTAACAATAATGGATGTGTAGATGTGCGCGAATGAAGGTCAGTATTCTTTTCAAAAGCTAAATAGCTGGGGTGTAGGTCTGCATTTTGGTGCCTGGGAATCTGATTCATTAACGTTTTCGGTCGTTTGGATGATATGGCGGATATCTTGCTTATAGATGTCTGTATTGAAATTTGGTCGCGGCAGGAAAGTTTTAACTGTGATAACGAGGGAAACAGGCGAAGTTGGTTCAAAACCAAAGAGGCATGACAAGTTGCTTCATGGAGTCGTAGTCTCTCATCACATATTCGCTTTTCGTAGAGACATCCGCTAAATGAGCTGTTGTTCTTCGCACTGCTGAGTTCAGCTAGGTCCTGCACATTGTTGCGGAGTGCATCGGCCTCGCCTTCATGACGACGCGTTCTGATTCAAATACGCACATTAATGCATTCATTTATTCGTGAATTAGTGAAGAATGACTGTTCTCGTTCCCGATTCATCTGCTCCATGAGCTGTTTCGTATGATGTCAACAAATATAGTCCCCTAACATTAGGTTGGAGTAAGTTTTTTGTCCTGCTTCAGTCAAACAAATGTTTGTTAATATTCGTCGAAAACGCGCTTAACTTGCGAAATATACGTAACTGTTTCATTCCAGAGTTAAGACTCTTCCTTGTAACGCATAGCACTTCTGGTCGCCGTTGGTATTTCCAACAAGAATATTTTTCCTTTACTGTGGATATGTGCGTCTCATGTATTTATTTATCCTCCTATTGTCTTTCGCTCCGCAGATACACTCAAGGGATGCTCTTGGACTTTACTAACGGTATGCTACAACTTTAACCTTTGAATGTAAACCTCCCCAATGCCACGCCCCCCTCTAAAGGAGGAGTACAATTGCCGTCCACTCTGAAGTTTGGAGTCGTTCTGGCTATTTCAGCCATGAAAAAACCCGAATTTTATTAAAAAACTGCCCCGCCAAGTTTGAAGTCTCATCACAGTCCAATCCAAGAGCTCCTCCCTCCCACATTATGAATCACACTGCCACCTCCAACCAAATTCTCCCCACCCACTCTCGGAACAACAGCCCATTCATACCACACCTTGCGTTCATCTGACAGCCGCCAAAAGTGCACATCCACCTGCTGTCCCCGCTGTACGTGCAGCGGCACAGCGAGCGGGAAGAAGATTGGGAACCAGCTCGACATGTCTGGGCTGTGAGTAGCAGGGTTAATACTGAGCTGGATGTGGCGGTAGAGCACGCTTTCAAAGTATCCCGCGATGCCGTGCTGCGTGTGTGTGAGTATTTCTAAAACGAGGGAGGAATGCGGTTCAACAATAACAATGCTGGACGCACCAGCAAAACGTCCTCCTTCACATCAAACAGCTTGTGTGAATATCGCGTGTTATGCGCATTGAAGTCCTTGTTTCCAGGCATCAAGTCGAGTCCGCGCACAGGATGCGTAAAGGTCCAGACGGGGACAGGTTCCGCAATGGAGTGGATGGCGCGCAGCTTGACAACGTAGGGGGTTTCGAGGTGCGTCGTGTCCTTGTAGCTCAGGACGTCGTTGTGAAGCTTGGACGAGGAGATGGGCGTCATAAAGGCGGTGTAGCTTTCAGGAATCGAAATTCCATCATCTGCGTGAGGGGCCGTGTATGAGCGATAACAAAGAACCCACTATCGAGCCTTTCAACACCTTTCAAAACCTTCTGCGCGCCATCAAGGCATTCGGGTGAAAGCTCATTGTCTCCAAACGAACCCAACAACTCGCTCACGAGAATATCCGCCTAGTCACTAAGTCAGCCACACTCAAACCAACCATAGTAGAAATAAACTCACTTTCTCTATAGGATTCCAGTACCGCATATCCGAATGCACGATCGTGACAGTGTCCTTCCACCGCGCCTCTTTCTTGGACTGCAAAATGACAATGGCATTCGGGTTTTTTTCAAGAGCGTACACCTTCAATTTGGCTCCCGCCTTCTCTGCAGCCCGAAGCGCACAGTCCACCAGCGGACCGCGTCCAGCTCCAAATACCATCACGACGCTGATCAAAAAAAGAAGAAAAGAACGATATTAAGAGGCATTCCCTTCCAAAACATCAACAGAGAAAGATAAACTCAACTACTCCTTCCGTCCCGACGCCGCCACGCGATCCTTGAGTGCAAGCTCAATCGCGTCCTCGTACCCTTGGTATTTGACCGGATCCTTCTCAAACACCTCATAGGTCGCACTCTCGAGGTTGTCCATGAGCGGCTGCAGTGGCGCTTGCAGGTAGTCGTCGAATCCGTGTGCAAACTGGTCCACGACTGAAGGGGTCGGCCGCGTTTTGTGCAGGTTGTCAACGTAGAGGCGGTAGGATGCGATACCTCCGTTCTCGAGGGACACAGGGGGTGTTGGAGGGGAGGATACGAGGAACTGAACGTTCAGCTGTCGTATGGTAAAGGGGAGGCAGCGATAAGTGAAAACAGAGGGTCATGCGCTTGAGACGAACACTCATGAGCTTGCGCGACCAAGCTTGATGACGCTTGCTAAGGACGGGAAAATTTTTCTTGTTGAAGAGAAACACGTCTGTGGGGAGAATGACAAGTTTGACGGGTTCGGCAATCCAAGTGTCGACAAACGAGTCTTCGAGGGTCGCGGTTTGCGTGGTAAATTCGAGCGCTGTGAACAAAAAAAAATCATTAGATGTCTATGACCCATGCAGCGGTGAATTCATTTCTGCCACCCTCTGCCGCGTCCTCTGACGAATCGGCCAAAATCCAAATTTTTCGTCGCCTCGTGACTTCGTGACCGATATCACGCCAACACTCGCGCGAATCCATGCTTATATGAACGCCAGTATCGTCACTCGTCTTCTTTGTGGGAGACACCCACCAACGGTCAACTTGGACAAATGGCCGCACATGGAGCGCACAGTGTTCCATGCCTTCCATCCTTCCACTGACAGAGGGATGCGAAGAAGAACTTGGGTGTACGAAGCGCGAGGTACGATCGCGGCAACCCCCCTTGCAAAGTTTGCGAGCGACTCTGTGGTGATGGCGGAGGGTAGACGGATAATCAATGCAGCGATTCCGAGATGGAAACTCCTGTAATCCGGTCGAATTATAATAGTTTAATAAAGAGTTAAATAAAGAATAGAAGGAGTGTAAAAACCAGTCGCTCTGCTGACGCAAGAGGTCTTGTGAGTCTGAATGAGCGACGCCGACAGCGAATGCAGCGTCTTCAGCCGTTGCAAGAAGAAGCTCGTTTGGGGCAAACGGTGTCGATGCGCCCGCTTTGTTTGTACGCGCGGCGAGGCTCGAAGCGCGAAGGAGCGACACCCCCGCAAACGCGTAGCCACCACCACGCGCGATGGTCTCAAGCTGCGAGGCCTCAACGTCATAGTTCGCAATTTCAAGGCCGATGCTCAGGTCTGGGCTGCTGTTGCGGTTCCAGATTGGAGTCGCCATTTCTCTGTCTGATGAAAAGAAGAAGGAAACCACTGAAAAAACAATGACGATCCATATTAATTAAAATACTTTTTAATGATTAATTGTTCGTTCTACTTCGTCGCCTCGCAACGTTTTCGAATCCCAGTGCCCTGCCTGATCTGAACTCATGTTGCAATCAGCACGAATAAGATTGATTCCGGGCCAAAACGATCCTCTTCAATAGCATTAGTTTTTATTGTAAAGGGTGTTGGCAAAGGAAAGAATGTACGAACAGCCAACCACTTCCACCACGGTCGAGGATGCGCAGCCTCAAGCTGCCACGGAGCAAGCCCCGTCCTCAACCACCACGGCCGCTATCACCCAAGATTCACGCAAGCGCATGCGCCCTTCCTCCGGTGGTGACGAGGGCGGCCGCGGTAAACGACTGTTTGGCAGCATTCTAGGCACACTTGCCAAGAACAAGAAGGACCTCGGCGACAAGAGCGAGGCGGTAATCATACTAAAGCATCCACTTTGATAAGCTATTTGGTCATAACTCGGCCCAACAGGAAAAGCGACGCGAGGAGCTTGAGAAGCGGCTGCGCGAGAAGCTCGAGGCCGAGAAGGCCAAGCTGCGCGCCGAGGTTGAAGAAGACAATGCGCGCAAGGCGAAAGAACGCAACGAACGGCTGCTAAGGGAAACGACAGAGAGACGCGAGGCCGCGGTACGTTTTGTTGCTGCGGTGTTCATAACTCACCTTCCAATGGGGATGCACCAGAAAGAGGCCATCACCGCCAACAACCGCTTCACAGCCCGATTCCTTAAGACAAAAACAAATCCACCTATCTTATGGCTGCCAGCGGGGAAGCTGAACGACAATGTGCAGGCCATCCTCGACGCACAGATTGCCCTCGTTGCCACAACGGCCGCATCGGAGATCGCTCCCAATTTGTCGAAAGAGAAGGCGGAGGAAGGTCCAGACGTGGCGAATGCATCCCGCGAGGATGACGACATGTTGGTGGAAGGGCAAGATGAGATTATGGAGGAATTAAGCGACCCAGCAACACGGGATGATGCGAACCACGTCAATTCATTGACGGCGGATTCCTCAGAGTCGGTGGAAAAGACCGTTTCTTGAGCTTTGGAGTAAAGCAATGCGTTTTATGCTATCCATTTAGCACACTCTGCGACGAGGTTATTTAAAATGCTCGAAACAGTATGAACGCGGTCCTTGTTATATCCAGGTCTGACTTTCATGAGCTGCGTCCAAAAGTTGTCCGAACCCTTGAACTTGAATCCTGAACCATGTCCAGCTTTCCGCAGTGTTCGCCAACCCACGCGGACCTCGCTTGCGCCCTCGAAACAGCGGACCGCCTCTCGCGCGGTTTGCGCCCTCCTCTCGCCTTCCCATTCAACATTCCAGGACACCAACCACCCTGACGAAATCCAGACTGCGGCACCCTCAAATCCGTAGTGTCCACAATCCTCTCTACGGTACGCCCATTCCGTAACTCGTCTTGATTGCCGTACTGTGTTCATTCCACGTATTCCCCCCCGGACTCTCTCGCCACTAAAAACAGTTTGCCGCCGCCAAATCAACCCGCGCCGCCGCCCTCGCTGATCTGGCCGCTCAATGCCAAATGATGGAAGACCTTTCATGCGAATATGCGCTCATTTCGACGCCCGATTTGTATTCAGATGCCGTTCGCGTCAAGGTGGAGGTGGACGCGTCGGGCGCCCTCCTCGTCGATTGATTCGCTCTAGTTGACAGTCAATTTAAGTAGCTTTTTCGTCGTCGCTTCATGAGCATGTGTTTGTGATTGAAAATAATGACAAGTATCTTTTCTACATGTTTTCAGAAGAGAGGTCATCCTCGTATTGTAAGAAGTAGCACTTTAGAAATTCATGTTTGGCTTTGTTTGCCGAGACACCAAGAACGCGGGCCACTGATGTTGGATTGACGTTTCATTGTCTTCATGAATCAGACAACCAACTCGAGTCTTCCAAGTCCTTGGGATCCCTACATTGAGCAATACATACTTGCTACAATCCAGGGCGGATGGATTACGCTCGGATGCTCCATCTTGCAGATCGGCTTGCTGTTGGTGACCGTGACAAAAGAACACCAATGCACAATTGACCAAAAGTCATTTTTGACGCGTTTCTTCAGCACAATCAACTTCTTAATACTCTTTTTGATCTTGAGCAACTGTATATCTGTACTTTTCCTGATGCCCATGAGCCCAGCGCTTGAAATGGCCTGCATGGTCGCTGGCAACTTTTTTGGGTACAGCTTTCAGTTCCTCGTTGTCTATTACACTTGGTTTCGCAGCTACGCAGTGTTATCGGCAATTGCAGAATGGAGTGTTGTATACTTGCGGCCACTTGTCGTTTTGTACAGCCTCCTTCAAATCATTTTGTTCTGTCTCGTCATCGTGGACACTTTTTTCGACCCAGAAATATATTACACGGTCGTCCCGTACGTTCAAACAACCTCTCAAGTGCTCGTGTTCCTCTTTGAAGTCATCGTTCTGATTGTGTTTGTTCAATACCTCCGCACATGGAAACACGAGGGCTTTGGAACGCTCAAGACGCAAAACTCGAAAAAGCTTATCATCATTTCTCGCGCTGGAATCGCCTCCTTCTGGACATATCAAGTGTATCTCGCCACCTCGATTGGATTCAATTATGTCAACTCACCAAGTCTACCCATTGTCTCTGTTCCTGTGTTGATTCTGTTTTGGGATGTGCAGCAGTATGCACCGCTGGTTTACATATTTATTCAGCTAGGAATGAAGTGGGCCATCATTAGCGAGCGAGAAAAGGTAGTGCAAGGGAGTGGCTTGGATAGAACTCCTGTCCCTGACTTAACAACTCAACGAAAGAGCGAAATACCCAAAAAACTAACATGAAAGGGGAAAAACAGGAACAAGGATGATGATGAACGGAAAAAGTGAAACAACGAACACAAACAGCATTATTTTCATTCAGTTCAACCTTTATTTCAAAAAACTTATTTTCTTGTTTAATATCAAAAACTAAATGAAGTGTGTTATTTCTTCCACAAGCGTCCATTCAAAATATCTTAAATCACTCTCAACGGGAATTGTATACAAAGACCACGCAATCATCGCATCTATAAAGTAGATGAAAAGAAGATTAACTCAACACAATCTAAGGTACGTGTTCCTTACTTCGGTTTGTAGGAGGCTATTACAATTGACGTCCCGGAGAAGCATTTGAAACTCGAGAACCCTGTTCAATTCAATGTCAACCAACAATTGACGGAAAGAATCAACGTACTCGAACAAACCATCAGTGAGTTGAGGAGCGAGCCTTTTTCCAATGATCCAAACTGCCTCTGCGATCAAAAGATACTGAGGTCAACTGATGAAAGGGAGATAATATGTCGCGACACTGAAAGAGAGGTGTTTGAAATTGAAGGAAAGCAAGACTTGTGCTGTATTCAAAGAAAACAGAGGGTTTCGATCACAAGCAGAGTCTTTCGAGACTGCGAGAAGAGTTGTGGATTGATCCAAAAGTGATTGAAGAAATCAACCAAAATCAACCAGGGATCTAGAAGAGACTGTTGAAACATCTCAAACTTGAGGTTGCTGATCAAAGAGTTGTTTCTTTCAAGAAGGGGCAAAAGAGTCCTGTCTTGAAGTGACATTTCAATTATCACCTGTGCCATTGTGCTCCTGATATACTTGATTCAAGAAATTGTTTATGCCTTGACGTACATTCTCCAGCACTCGCACAGTCACGTTGCCATCTGTATCTAAATCCTTCCATTTCAAGTCTTTCAAGCTGGTTTGGCATTTACAATGAACCATTTGCACTAAGATTGTGTCATTAGATGATTTCTTTGACATTGTCACCTTCACAATGCTGGTTGGGCATTCAGCTAGTGGACCTATGAGCTATTTCGAATTGACTCTCTTCAGCAACACAACACCAATATCAACAATCATTGCTGTGTGTCTATCCACTATGTCCAATTCCAAATATGCAAATTTGATCATTTTGCTGTTCCACCAACTCTGTCAGATTCTGTGTCCCACACCACCAAATTGTTATCTCAAAGAATTAACCAAGAATATCATCCATGTCATCTTTATGCTCTAGAATCCACTCTGTCAATGATATGGTAGCCTCAGGGTGACCATTTTGACACACAGAATGTTCGCGAAGCTGTGGAAGTGTGTGCCATTATGTCATTTGTTTCCATTTGGGCAATCAATTCCAAAATATGGCAAGCATAAGATACAAAATTCAAACCTCATGAAAGGATCCATGCAAAACCAATCAAAATTATAAGAAAGATTTTTGTTAGAATGTGAACCAGAAAGAGAAGTGGGAATGGGAAACAACAAACCTGGTTATTCTAGAAATTGTTGTTATCCAGATTGTGCTGATTTTTCTGGTCCTTTCTCTCATTGCATGGCAATAATTGCACATTGTCATTTCCTTGCCATCTTTGGTGCACAAAAAAATAGCATTTGACTTAAAAGAACAAAATTTCAGCACACTTCTATAAATTTTAAGAGGTATGAAGAGATACAAAAAAGGAAAACATATCTTGCCAGCTCTGGGATTATGTGGCATCATGTTTCAAATTTTTCAGAAAGAAAAAGGAAGGGGGAATTGAGTTTGCCAGCTTATATAGCCTTTTCAAATGAAAGTTATGTGATTCATATGTGTCACCCATTTGGATACCTGGGACATCAATGGAGTGTTCAATCAATGTGATATCCGACCAATGAGTTGACTTCAAGTAAACTAAAACCCACATTATTGTTAATATTTTCATTGTCAGAATCTGGAGTATATTGATCATTGTCTTCTGCAGTTTCTGAGAGATGCTCTGTGATTTTTGAAAAGTTGCGTGTGACATCCTCAGCACCTATGTATTTGTTGTTTTCTTCACTTCTTTCCCTGATAATTCTTCTGCACTGTGCAGTGCTACAATAAAGTGGCAGGGAAGAAAAATAGTTCAAACAGAGATTTTATGATAGGGGATGAAGGCAATGCTGAAGACACTCTCCATTGAGTCAAAGGTGGCACAGAGGATTTGGATATAATATCAACAGGACAGACAGTGCAATTGACACAGGAGCAGTGTGAGTGTTTGAAGAAACCATAAATGCTGAAGCTACTGCAGATGTTGACAACGAGCAGAACATATTGTGGGTTAGGAGTATTTGCATGCTTGCAACACTTTTGTGGCTTTGCCTGCATACATGCATGAGGGGGCAGCACATTCTGCATTGCCTGGTTGCAGTTGTCCATTGCAATCAAGTTTTGGACAAACTTTTTTTTGTATATGACTTCAAATTGACTTAGGGTTACTAACCATCCATTCTTTCAATGGGCCACAAGAACAACACCAAAAGCAACAACCCCACTGTTACTGCTGTCAACCAAAATGACCAACAATAGACTGCAATGAATGGCAAGAACTTGATTGTTCAGAAGGTATCATGCTACTTATTGTACAGTTTTCATTGAGCCTGTCACCTCCTACCCACTAAAGCCACTGCTTAGCCCACCACCACCTCTGTCACAGAGGACAACCATGACTCCAAATGTCCCCAGTGCTCTGGCATGCCCTCCTTTCACAACTCCTTTCCAGATCTTGAGGACCCAATGGACCTAACCAACACCCCCCAACACCAGCACCCTCCAGCAACTTCCAGTACCTCACTGGGAAGAGAAGGAGCATTTTTGCTCAAAAGGTTGGTGTGTTTATTGGCAATCACTCAGCCACAACACAGACCACTGGCAGAAGCTCCAAGAATGCTGCTCCCAGCTCCAAGCTTCAAATGCCATTCAAGACTGCAAACCACATCCTTTTTGCAAGTCTGAACAGCACCCCAGGGCCTGTCTTGCCCACCATCCAAGCCATGCCTCAATGCCACCACTCAAGCCAATTCTGAAGACAAGTCCTTTCTCAACTCCAGTTCTGCCAGTTCCAAGCAGTAAATAACTTACTGTCTTCAAATCAAATGACCCACCTGACTCTCTGACCCTTCTTAGACCAGATTTACCATTTGACATATGGAACTACCTTTTATTGACCAACCCCCAACTGTTTGCCTTAACACTCATCACTTATCACCTTTCACTGATGCCCCAGGCCTTCTCATCTGCCAAGGATCCATCCAAGACCATCCAGTCACAATCCTGATTGACTCTGGTGCAACACCCAGCTTCATCCACACTGAGCTCCCATTCCTCAAGGCCACCTCTTTCCAGAACCATGACTGCAAGATATGCCTAGCAGACAAGTCCCTCATTCAAGGGAAGTGTACCAAGTCCCTTGCCTTCTGAGTCACCAGAAACCCTTCCAAGACACCAGAGCCTTTACAGCCATCCCAGGTCTCAGCTATGACCTTATCCTCAGGAAAGACTGGCACAATGACCAGAATCCAGTAATTAACTTGCCTTCCAACACTGAGGGTTGGTTAACCTGGCTCTGGTGGCAGTCATGGTTGTTGCCTAGTGCGGCCACCACGGCTGACCTGGGAAGGATGTATCAGCTGCTCATGATCTTGTGGGCACTGCGCATGGGCCTGTTGATGTCCCCCATGGCCCTGGCTGTGATCAGGTGGCCTGCTTCTTCCTCGAATGGGATTAACAAAAAAAAACCTGTGTGCAAGAATGTTTGAAGCATGGTGTCTCACCTCACCACCAATGCCCTCAAGAACTGCATCCATCTCCTGCCATGCTGTGGCCATACTCACATCATATATGGCCTGCTGACCACCACAGTGGGTCCAGATTGTCTCCACTGCTGCAGCAAGTGCCTCTGCACTTTACTGCACATTGTTGCCATTGAAGGCCACATTATCAATGTAGATGTCCAGAGCTGTAGCATTCTAGGTTGCTTGGTCTTCATTTGCAGCAGGAACAGGCCCAAGGCTCTGTGGCAAGTCTGGCAGGACATTAGCACATTGAAAGCCATGCTCCCTTGAGAGCTCCTGTCCACAGGTCACACACTCTTGGTGGAGACACACATTACCTAGAATCCACATAAAGAGAAGCCTGGCAATCCCTCTTGGGAGTCTGGCAGCCATCATGACAAGGGGATGGCGTTCCTTGTGCTCCAGTGGGATGGGCAGGATTCTAGAGGTGTTAGTACCATGCTTCTCATTGAATAACTTCAGAGAGAGGAAGTGATACTTATCCACAACAGTTAATCTGATCTGATGTCCCAGGGTCCTCTCATATCCCACAACAGACATACAATTAACTGGCAGCAATGGGTGTGGGACAGCATCATACTGCAGGCACTCTGGATGCAGGAGTTCAGACTGCCAGAGCTTGTCCTTCAAGGAGGCTAAAAAAAAACAAAAACAACAAAAAAACACTTCAGTTGTGAACCCCCCTCTCCGGACCAGCAACAACATCTGGACATACTGCAGACTATCAGCAACCAGCCCAGCAGCAATTCACAGTCCTCTTCTACTCTACAACAAGCCAGAACTGCATGTAAATGCATGAAAGACCCAAATGACATGTCAGGAGTCCCTGAGAGGGACTCACTAGTGCTGGAATTCAAGCACTGCAGTAGAGAGCTCTACGAGGCTTACAAGAGCCTGTTCCTGTGCAGGCTCTGCAAGAATCTTCGTTACTGCAACAAGAGTGGCAGATACAACACCTTGGGATCACGCGAATACTCGCTAACATGTCCGCCTCTTGGAGGTGTCAGATGCGCGAAGCCAAGTGAGCACCTCCTCACATGTGTCTTCACCAATGCAGAAGGGACTTTCCCCACATCTGCTATCGCAGAAGCTGAGGGGATCCTGTCTCTTGCGTCAAGTCGCAGATGCGCAGTCCGCAACGCGAAACCCACTAGTGCTCCAGTGAGCAGAGCCAGCAGCGCCCCTGCTCCACACGCGGGACAGCCGAAAATAGCCAATCTATTCGGATCGAAGGCGAAGGGTATGCCAGATGGAGGCAGAGGGGCTCCCATAGGCGATGAGTTGAGCCAAGTGGATGACAGCTACGACGCCCCCCCCCGACACCCAAATCCCGCTCCTCGCGCAGACTCAGCAACAGCAGCAGAGCAAAGTCCACAGCAAAAGCAGCAGGAAACATCTGCGTGTTGAGGCTGGCCTCTCGTCACCCGTGATGGGGACAGAGAGCCAGTTCTCCATCCCCCCATCTGCAGAGTCCATCGCAGACAAGTGGGACCACGGCAATTCCATGGAGGATACACTTTGATGCATGGAGCTGCAAATGATCAAAGCACAGCGCGCGAGTGAGGCGAAGGAAGCGCGCTTCCTGCGGACCCTGAGCAAAAAGGACAACCAGATTGTGTCCCTCATCATGCAAGTGAGTGAGCTGTCCAGCCAGCTTACTGCTGCTATGCAGTGGCTCTTCCAGGATGCCCCTGGGGAGCACCGCAGCCACAAGAATGCAGGCAGGGATCCAGTCCCAACACCTATAACTAACCCGACACATGTGCGCAGTCTCCAGCCACAGCAATTGCCTCCTGCTGTGCAATCCTTGTGTCAGCCACTGCAGGAGGGCCCTTACACATGATGCAAGGACAACATGACTCATGCAGATGTGCTGCCAGTTACACCAGTGCGTCCAGAACCGCGTCCACCCCCTCTCCCTCAGCCCCACCAACCCAGGGTGCATCAGCAGCAGCTGCAACCGCAACCTGCACCTGCAAAGAACAAGCCCTGGGGCAAGCAGCCCAGGATGTCATACACAGTGGCATTGGTGGCCAATAAGGCTGCCATTGCTGACTGGATCATTGGAATCTGCAATGGGGATGTGGCCCCACAGTTGCAGCATGAGCCTGTGACATACAAGAGTTTGTATGTGAACTCGTATTTTGTCATCCATGGCGCATTCTGCGCCAACCCCTACAGTGACCTCAAGCAGTACCTCTATGGAAAGGGGGTACTGCAAACAATTTGAGAGTCAGTTTTGTGAGGAAGGGATGCACACTGACAGAGGTGTTTATTGCTGAGAAGGACTGGGTGCAAGTGGTGGAAGTTTGCCATCAGCACAAGCTCTTGTGCAAGGAGGATATGATGTGACCCCCCAACACAAGCCCCATCAATCTCCAAATGTGGCCAAGGCCCAGTTCATCACCAGACGCGGCAAGCTGCTTCTTAAGGCAAAGCAGGAGTCAGTTTGAGTGCTGGCAGAAATAGCTAAGTCAAACTGCTCCCCTTTTATGGTGGTGCAGATTGAGTATTATGCTAAACTGCATCTCTCAGGACTCCCAGTCAAGTTCCAGTTCCCTAATTCAGTGACAGAGGAAAATTTTGAGCAACAGCAACATGCAGACAACAAGGAGCATGCAGCATGTGTGGAGCAGGAGC